>JAPYZI010006299.1:0-12259 GCA_030523105.1 Ophioninae sp. A BG-2022a | reverse complement strand
AAAAAAGAAAAAAAAACGAAGCAAAACAAACGCAGTACCGGTTTTCGACGTTTCTAGGCTCGCGCATGCGCGCGCCGCGACCACCCCGCGCTCACTGCCTACACTGCTACGCTAACCGACCGCCGCGACTCCGAGAAATACTTCGCTCTCGCTCTCGCCGCCACTCGACCGTTGCGCTTGCTCGGTCCAACACTCGCGACCCGTGCTAAACGCTCACGTGCGTCGCGCGCACGTTTCCTCACGAACGAGAATTTTAACGTATTACTCGAATGAGAAAGATCGCGAATATAAAAGATGGATGGAACGATGAGAGAAAAGAATCTTCAGCAGCTATTTTGTATAGAACAATTAAAAATTCTTTTTTCGAATATATAATTAATAATCCATTTGAAAAGAATTCAATCGCAATTATTTTATTTGAAAAAAACGACAAAGTTTGGCATTCTTGGTAAGTGTTAGAGCGGTATGCCTTAAACGCGTTTCTAGAGAAACTACATCGCTCAAAAACGTTTCACACGATTTCTCGATGTCCAATTAACGTATTTGCTCGATATTTGATATTCGGTATTTTATTTGTTTTTTTTCGTTAGTTATTAACGATAATGTTATTTTTCCTCAAAAAATCGAAAGAAAAGAAAAAATTGGATTTTTTAATGTTGAAAAGCCGTGAAGAAATAAGCTTCATCAAATTTGTTGCTAATGTTATGTATTCGAAGAAAAACTTTGTTTTTTGTGTTTCGGAACGAACGAGCGGCAGGAATCAAGGCCAACGTTGAAATCGGGAATTGTACATCGGACGTTTACTACGTATTTATACGTATTATTGCAATAAAAAAAAAATAGAACTTCGTTGTACATGTTGCACCACCAGACGAACGTTCGCGAACGAAAGAAAAGTGTTGAAAATAAGAAATGAAGGGGAATGAAAAAGTAGCGTTTTAACGAACGCTCGAAGGTCGTTTCGTCGATGAACTAACGGTCGTTGCTGCGCCTCCTCGAGCCTTCAATTATATGCTAATAACTCTCACCGCAATTGTGCAAGATCCTCCCAAGAAAAGAGAAATAATTGATCAACATCAATCGAAGAATAATTGACGAATTATCGAGATCGAAACTTTTTTTTCTATTTATCATTTATTGTTAAATGAAAAACTTTCTGTTTTCTCTTACTATTTTTCCCTGACGGAATATATTTTTTTTAATCGTCTGAGTATTCAATTTTTTTTTGTTTCTTTCGAAACATTCGTCGAGGACGTTGAAGCTCTAAGAGTTTGAGGGGCAGATAGACCCGTCTATCGACAAAGGGAACACATAAAAGAGCATGGCACGAACGTCGTTTATTCACCCCGAGAAAACTGGAGCGCACGTAATTTCATTTAGTCGCGGGGTATCCCCGTGTGCCGTCGCCTCGATGCATAAACGTGAGAGGACAAGACGCTTCGCGGCTTAACAATTATGTAATTCGATCGATGATATTTGATAATTCGTCATTTTCAACGGTTGAACTGATTGAGAGATTGCGTCGATTGGAAATCCGATATAGCTTGTTGCTTCGAAGTAAAATAGGGACCCAATTACAAAGTGAAGAAATTCTTGGACCGACGAAGCGGTTGGATGAGGAGTGGGGAGCGCCAGCGTGGAGTGGGGGTTGCAGACGGGTGGAGTGGGGGTACCAGCCGAGTAAAGTGGGGGTAGCGGTAGCCGCGTGAGTAGCCACAGTTGCGCGGAGTGGGGGAAGCGGCGGGTACGCAGGGCTCGATGAGTGGCGCGGCGCGGTAGTGGGGGCCGCGTGGGCGGAGCTTGTTGGGCGTGGCTGTGCGCGCGCACGCAGCTTCGTTATTTTCCCGGCGATATCTCGGGAACGGAGCATGGGAAAATTATGAAATTTTTACACAACACTCTCTGTACACTTACGTAACCTTTGGGCACCTTTTCATCGATAATTCGAGGGACGAAAAAAAAAAAAAATTTTATCGGCTATCGTATCTCTTAGCTGTAACTATTCACCGTTCCAGAGATCCGAGCTCGTTGAAATTTCTCAACCGATAGCGCCACGTCTCATTGATTCGTAAAGGCTTCCGCGAAATCTCGGTGAAATTTATTTCGCCGCGTTTATTCGCCTCGGGTGATCGAGTTTCGACGAAGGGTCGCGTGCTCGAGTGCCTCGTTGGTGCATTATTGGTAACCGAGCGATTTAATACGAGGCAGCGGCGTCCCAGCGGCGGTGATTGCTCTCAACGCTGCGGATATAACGCTCGCGGGACGTTCGAGGAGCACGTAACAGCAACGCGATCGGTTCAACGGCCATGCGAAATTAACTTTCTCCAGGCCTTCTAGCGTATTGCTAATGCATACGTATCTCGTATACATCTATATACCAACATTAGAGAGACAGTCGTTCGTGTTCTATATACCGAAGCGTTTTAGATCATCGTTGATTCGAGTCGGTGCTAGTGGGATTTTGTATGTGCCCGCTTGACGTTACCCAGCCTACCAGAACCTCCGCCCCCCCCCCCCCCCCCCGCGCTCCCTAACGCCCCGCTCTCCCTGCGCGACGGTGCATTGCTCCGAATTACGAGCGTATTAAAATCGTGACAGTAGCTCGTTGAGCACGGGATCGCCGTGTACCGCAATTGCCACTCGCCAGAGGAGACTCGTCGGACCAAACACTCCTCCCCCCCCCCCCCTTCCCAAACTCGTGCGCCGGCCAAAATGACGCGAAAGTGCGTGCACCCATGCGACGTCCGAAGAGCACGAAAAAAACAAACAAACATAGATAAACAAGTTCCACCATTTTTAACAGTTTTCACGAATAGATTGCTATTCTCAAGATCGAAAATTATCGTAGTTTGATCGCAAATTAAGGGGGAGCCTGCTTTAGAGGCTTCAAAAAAATCGATTTTTTTTTAGGGATTTTTTTGGGAAGGAAAGAAATATCCGATCGAAACGAAACTTTCAGCGTTTATTGTTATATATTTCAACTGTCTTCTCAAATTTTGTTATCAAGATATATGTCATATTATGCTTGGTTTCGTCGAGGCGCCTCGAGTATGCATTTCTCGTGCGGCGGGAAAGATAAGGAAAAAATGAAACGTCCTATCGGAACGAGACAAAATGGATTGTATTCGGAATTAAATTATCTTCTAGGTGAACCTAAAAAACCTTAAGAAACTTAAGATTAACCTACTTTTTAAACAATCTAAAGTGAATATTCTTTCCAAATAAATGAATTTTTTTTCAATTTGCGAAAAGTTTTTGAATCTTTCACTTTTCGTTGAATTTTCTTGGTTTAACCGGAAGCTATACTACTGAGATATAAATTTTTTTTTTGAGTTCTTTGCTTCAGATGGAAATTGCGATCTGCATCTTTCCCACAGCGAAACCAAGCATAATATGACATATAGCTTAATGAAAAAATTTGAGAAGACTGTTGTAATATACAAAAATAAATCCTGAAAGTTTCGTTTCAATCGGATATTTCTTTCCTTCCCAAAAAAAATCCTCGAAAAAATCGATTTTTTGAAGCCTCTGAAGCAAGCTCCCCCCCTTAACAAAATACGTTTCGCATCGAATTACGATCTTGTTTATAGAACTATGATTAAACATTACCACAATGATTATCGTTGGTATTGTTTTTAACATTATTTATATTTTTCAATTTTTGTTATTATTGTTCTTTTGTAAGTATTATTTTGTTGTTATTATGGTCGTTGGCGTTATTATTGTTATTATTATTATTATTACCATAGTTGGCCCTTATTTGTTTATTATTATTGTTGTTGTTGTCAGCATTGTTTTTGTTTTTATTTCGTTATTATTATCGAAAAATCGTAAACAACGGTGGACGAAAAAAATGAAAGTCGTCTCGCGTTACGACAATAGGAAAAAATCTTGAAGAGAACAGCCTTCGACGATCAGTGCATTGTATACCGGAAACGACTAAGCTCACTCTAGTTTAAAACGCCAACTGTACATCGAAAAGCCTTTCACCGCCGCACAAATTGCACGACCTTTCGCGACTATTCGTAACGTTTTCTCGCACGCTGCTAGCAGCGCCTCCACCGCTCTCCCCCACTCATCCCCCTCCACCGTCGGGCAGCGCTCGTGACCATCGTTCGTTCGCTGGACTTTTCGTCAACGCGCGAATCACCAACACGACCAAATCTCCCTCAAATCTCAGTCGTATTTTTACCGGAAACGAAGTATTTGAAATAATTCATTTTTAAGGGGATAAAAGTGCGATATTTCATAATTTTTTTGTACATTTTGAAAATTTATGTTTTCCGAGTTGGCTATATTTATTAAGGTGCTTGAATCAAGCTTGAATCGTACTTTTACGGTTTACAATTTATTTAAACGAAAAGTTTGAGATGCGCGCATGCGCAGCTTTTTTTTTTTTTTTTCTTTTTTTTTTCGGTTCATCTATTTGCGTCTATCGGCCGTGTGGCTTCGTCAGACTTTACTTTTGATATTTTTCGGCGTCGAAGAAAAAAAAACAATCGACGGTTATTGAATTTTGTGTACGCGTGTACGTATGGATATTTATGTATATACGTGTCACTCGAGTTCTCTCGTAGAATAACAAACGTTTCGTAATACGCGGGACCAGGAGAAACCTGCTGGCTCTACTTCTTTTATTTCTTTTTTTTTTTTTTTTTCTTAACTCTCCCGTTTCTCGAGCACGGATTGCATCACGACCAGGAGGGATTACGAAATTGTGCCAATTTTCTAACGGAAGTGATAGCACGAGGTTGGCCGCGAACGCACGAGAATCCACGCATCGCGCGTAATCGGTATACATTTTCATACGTTTACGCGGGTACTATTATCATTACGAAACACGAGAACCTCAACGTTTCTCAATATTTATTTTTTATGCGTTTTTAGTGTATTTGTTATATATATTTTTTTTTTTTGTTTTTTTTTTTTGTTCAAACATTTTCGGCTTCGCAACGTTTTTTCAAACATTTTTTTTCTTTCTCAACATTTTTTAAAACATTTTTTTTTGTTACTTAATATTTTTTTTTTTTTTTCAATATTTTCACATTTTTAACACTCTCGATATCTTGACATCTTTTTTTTTTAACAATTTTAAATTTTGCACATTTTTCGAAACATTTTCAGCTTTTTAATTATTTAAACTGCAGATTTTCTGCAGATTTTCTGCAAAATTAACGTTCTCGAAAAACCCATAATATCCGAATCGTCGCGGTAGCGTAAAAAAAAATTTTTTTCAATGTAAAAAATAAAAAATTAATTTGAAAAAATAAAAAATAAATTTAAAGAAAATAAATAATAAATTTGAAAAAATAAAAAATAAATTTAAAGAAAATAAAAAATAAAAAATAAAAAAATCGAGGACGAAGATGACGCGATTCGCGCAAGCGCGTGGCTTTTCGTGGTACAACATCGCAGTTGTGCTAAATATACAATGCAACGGGAGAAGAGGAGAGCTTTTTCGCTCGTCTCGAACCATGCTTACGAAATGTCAGATGGACAGAGCGAAACTTTGTTGTTCAATCCGTCTCTCTCTCTCCCTCTCACCCCTCGTCAATTTTCCCATTGGCGTAGTAAGAAAGTAGGGATGGTTTGACGCAATCCCATAAAATCATTTACCCACGTGACTAACGTTTCATTTACTATTATTATTATACTATCATTATAACCGTCAAAAATAAATAATTTTTATAATTATCGGAGGTGAAAAAAAAAAATATGTCTCGTTGGAAAAAAAAATATAAAACCTGCAAAACTTGCCCAATAAATAAATGAATATATTACAATAATGATTATTATTATTATATTCCATTTATTCATCAATAATCATTATTATCAACAATTAATAATACTAAATAAGTATTAACAAATAATATAGATAAACGCTCGATTTTTTCAATTCATTATTCATTCATTCATCGTTATATAATTTTTTAAATGTTTTTTTATATTATTATTATTATTATTATTATTTCAATTAAATTCAATTTAATTCGCAGTGACAGTTGAACAGTAATCGCGCAGTCATCGTGTATAATGTTTTCTTATTTTTTGGAAAATATTCTAAACGTGATTTTTTTCACAGACGCCCCCCCCTCCCCCCCCCCTCCGCTGCCGCTCGCCATTTAAGCCGAGCCTGCCGAAAGGAAGCTTTTGGCTGCGCCAATGTTTTTTCTCCCTCTCTCTCTCTCTCTGGCAATTTCTGTGAGTGGGTCAGCAGCGCGTAAAACTCTCCGAAGTTCCTGCGGAATTGATGCGCGGACGGTCCGACCTACGCAACGTCCAGCCTATTTTACGTCCGACACTCCGCGCGAATCGAGCCACTAACGTTTCCGATGTACTTTCGCATTTTCGCCTGCCGCTCGCGGTCGTTTTCCGCGTTTGGACATTTTTGGAAAACAAACAAAAATCTCAAAAAAACAGATAAATAAAGAAAAACAAAGAAGACCTTAAAAAAAATAGCAAATGAAAAGAAAAGAAAAAATCACAAAAAGAAAAAATAAACAAAAAGTAAGAAAAACAACGAACAAAAAAATCACGAAAAGAAATTTAAAAAGAAATTTTAAAAAATACGAAAAAAAAAGTTCGCAAAAAGAACAAAACGATACAAAAAGTAACAAAAAAAAAAAGTCGAAAAAAATAATAAAAAGACAAATACGAAACAAAATTCACGAAAAGAACGAAACGACACAAAAACAAAACAAAAGTTGAAAAAAAAGAAAAACGATAAAAAATTCACGAAAAAGAAAAAAAAAACAAATAAAATTCACAAAAAGAACGCGAAACGAAACAAACCCAAACAAAAAACAATGAAACAGAAAAACGATAAAAAATTCACGAAAAAAAACGAAAAAAAACCAAATAAAATTCACAAAAAGAGCGCGAAACGAAACAACCCCAAACAAAAATTAATAAGAAAAAAAAAACGACAAAAAATTCACGAAAAGAAAAGAAAAAACAAATAAAATAGAAAAAAAGAACGAAACGAGATAAAATTGACGGCCTCGATTGGTCGGTACGACCGTGGCCGAGCGGAATTCCGCGGGAACAAAATAAATCGCGTTCGCCACGGATTTGTTCGTACTCGGGGCCGATCGTCCAAATTTCCGGTGTGTTTATACTCCCCGCCCTATTTTTTAGCCGTTTTATTTTCTTTTTTTCCTCAATACTTCCGTTTTGTTTGTTTTTCTTTGGTTTTGTTTTTTTTTTCTTTCGACCGACGAATTTGTCTGCGACGAAGGCCGCGCTCTATATAACGGAAATAGAACGCGGAGTGGCCTGCCTTATCCGCGCTCGGAACACGTTCCATCTCTCTCTCTCTCTCTCTCTGTCTCCCCCACTCTCTCTATTGCTCTTTCTCTCTCCGTTGTTCGATCTTCTTCACTTTCAGGGCCGATGAAGGCGCCGCGACGGCACCGGGATTCGACACAATTGGATTTTTACGATTTTAGCTCCTTCTTACGATCTCACCCCCCTTCGTCTCTTTACGATAACAATTGTGATGAAATTTACTTTTTTCACATGATACAAATTATCATTATTATTATTATTATTATTATTATTATTATTATTATTATTATTATTATTATTATTACAAATTATGATAAACATTCCGAAGTGTAACTCCTGTCAGAATCGAGCCAATTTCTTGCGTTTGTTTGGGTTTGTTTGGGTTCGCTTGTTTGGGTCTGATTGTTTGGTTTTGTTTGTTTGGGTTCGTTTATTTGGTTTCCCGCTTTTTTTTCGGAAGTTGCACTTCCGAATATTTACCCAAATTGTTATTATTATTATTATTTTAAAATTTTATTATTACGAAAATTCAGCTCGTAAATTTGCAATAATAATAGCAATAATAATAATAATAATAATAATAACAATTATATAATGATAATAACAACAACATTTTATTAATAATTTTTATTTTTTAAGAATACTTATTATAAAATATATAATTGTCATTAATAATAATAATTATATTATTAATAATTGTATACATTATTATCTATATAAACAAATATTATATATATATATAAATATATAAAATTATTATATATAATTTTCATAAACAATTATTATTAAACAAAAAGGACGACCACGCGAAAAAAAAAAAAAAAAAAAAAAAAAAAAAAAAAAAAAAAAAAAAAAAAAAAAAAAAAAAAAAAAAGTAAGGGCGCGGAAAAACTTTTTTTTTTTTTTTTTTTTTTTCGGTTTTTTATTTTCACAGAAAATTTTTTTTTCACGCCTGACACGTTTGACGTTCGCGCACGCGTCGAACGCGGAGTCCTGGCTCGGTCATAAGAGAAACAAAATCCGATCTCGAAAGAAGGCATTCAGCGAGAGCACTAATACGGAAAACAGCTCGATCTCGGTTGAGAAACGTTCATCGAGTATATATCGGTGCTGGTAAGAAAACGGAGGTGTTCCGTTTTTACCGACAATCGTGTTACGTATACCCTTTGTGTCTCGCTTTCACGGTTATCGCGTTTCTCTTTGTTATTCTCTTTATCTCGAGGAGAACGGGACAGGGCGAGGAGGGGGGGGGGGTGAGAGGAGTCAACGCGCGCATGCGCGCGTCGTCCCACGTGGAAAAAAGATACGGAACGCGAAGGTGTCCCGGGTGTTGGATTCTCAACCGCCGAGCGTGCTGTCCACGTGACTGCACGTGGAAACGAGATTTCGAAAGAAACGGAAAAATAAAAAAAAAAAAAATGAAAAAAGAAAAAAGAAAATGAATGTAGAGAATTCTTTTTAGGTCGTCTTATCTCGGCCCCGATTGTAGAAAGAACGAATTGATAAACGGTTAATAGGAAAATGATAGTGGCGACGTGTCGAATTTGTCGAAAAAATTCAACTTTTTTCGTTTATTTTTTTTGTTTTCTTTTTTGGTTTTTTGTTTTTTGTTTTTCAGAAACGTACAATTTTTCGGGGGGTATTTAAAAATGTTTTTACTGAAAAATAACGTCTTTTTTTGTGTGTATTAATCGATTTTTTCGTGATAATTAATTTGCTTTTTTTTTAATATATATTTTTTTGTTTTTATTTAATAAATTAATTATTTATCATCGAGATTGTTTTCATTTATTGTTTTCGTTATTCGGCTATTGAATTTTATTCATTTAATCCGAATTCAACCGAAACAAACCCAAACAAACGAAACAACATTTTTGTTTTTTTTTTTAACAAAAAAAACAAAAATGAACGATAAAAAAAGAATTAAAAAAACAAAAATTTAATTAAAAAATAAACGAAAAAGGTGAGTAAAAAAAAAACATTTTAAAAATGACAAAAAAAAAGTGATTAAAAAACATTTCAAAAATGACGAAAAACAAGTGTATAAAAAAAACTTTTCAAAAATGATGAAGAAAAAAGTGTATACAAAAACTTTTCAAAAATAACGAAAAAAAAAAAGTGAATAAAAAACATTTCGAAAATGACGAAAAATATGTGAATCAATAAAATTTCAAAAATGAAAGAAACGAAAATTGATGAACGAAAATGGAAACCCATTAAAAAGAACGATACGAAAAAAAAAGGGTGTACCCTAACGACGCTCGCGAGCTCATTGTGCCGTTGGTCTCTTGTTATTGTTTTTGTTTTTTTTTTCTCTCGTATTTCTCGCCTCTTTGAAGAAAGAGACAACGCTCGACGGTGGCCTTGGACCTTTCGTCAAGCTTGGCAAAGCCGAGGCTGAACGACACACCGTCCATTATCGCCCAGGTGAGCGAGTTTCCACACGTATATCTCTAGACGTATGAAAAATATAAAACGGGCAAAAAACAGAGAGAGAGAGAGAGAGAGAGAGAAAGAGAGGAAAGATAAAACGAGCAAAGCGATACGAGAGCGAGCTCGATTGCACACGGATGTGAAGAGAGTTCGAGCGGTGGCCGCCCCCCCCCCCCCCCCCCCCCCCCGCGCCCCCCGCCCCCCCCCCCCCCCCCCCCCCCCCCCCGAAATCTAGATGGACAACGAAAATATAAAAATTCGAAGTTGAGAATTTAGGGAAAAATACGATTTAAAAAACTGTACTTAAAATGACGAAAAATTGAAATGAAAAATGACAAAATCGTAAATAAGAAATCGATAAAATTTAAGAATAAATAATCAAGAAAAATTAAGAATAAATATTGAAGGAAAATTAAGAGTGAATAGACAATAAAAAAAATAAATAAGTAGTCGAGAATAATTAAGAATAAATAATGAAGGAATATTAAGAATAAATTATTGAAGAAATATAAAAAATCAATCATGAAGTCTCCTTTATTTTTATTTTTTATTTGAAGTCTCCTTCATGATTGATTTTTTATTTTTCTTGATTATTTATTCTTAATTTTTCTTCATTATTTATTCTTAACTTTTTCTTGATTATATATTCTTGATTTTCCTTGATTATTTATTCTTAAATTTTCTCGATTGCTTATTCATGATTTTGTCATTTTGAATTTCAATTTTTCAAGATAATATATAATCAAGAAAAATTAAGAATACATAATTAAGAAAAATGAAAAATAAATCATCAAGAACAATCAAGAATTAAAAATCAAGAAAAATCAAGAATAAATAAGAAAGGCAAAATTAAGAATAAATTATCGTAAAAAACCAGACAAAATAATGAACAAAAATTAAGCAACAATGGAAATTGTTGGAAATGGAAACCCAAACAAACCCAAACAAACCCAAACAAAAATTAAGCAACAATGGAAATTCAAAATTTAAAAAAAAATACAAAGGCGAAAGTTAAAGATAGAAAATACAAAATTAATAGTCAAAAAATAGAATGATGGAATGGTCCCGTTGATAGTCAAAAAATAGAAAATACAAAATTAATATTCAAAAATAAGAAATACAAAATTACAGAGTCCAAGAAAAGAAAAAAAAGAAGCAAATAAATTTTTGTCCGATTCTGACAACGAACCGTTTATTCATGAATGATAGTATATCGAGATATTGGCACGAGTATAGAATTGGACGGAAAGGTTTTATCGATTCGCCCGGAAAAACCGAGGGTATACTCATCCGTATTACAAGAGGGGGCAACCGGGGTACAGACGGTGTATCGTAAAATAGCGTGGATCCCGATAAAATAATCCGCGGATCCACCAGTCCGAGCGAGCCAACCGGAAAATGTATTTTCGACACCGCCGAATCCTCCGAATTCGATTTGTCAAATTTATTTTAAAGGACTGTAATCTTCATATTTTTGTACAAATAAATTACGAAATATCGCAATCAAAGGATTACGATTTTTCAGCAGTTACAAAAAATATAAATAAAAATATTAATTTCTTTATTGAATCTATAAATTCATTAAAAAACTAAAATATTTGAGAATCATTAGAGAAATATAAAATTTTATTATTTTGTTTTCGCAATTACAAAATTTATTTCATTTAAATAAATTGTATAAAAATGGATTTTTTATTATTTTCTTTTTTTTTTTTTTTAATAATATTAATACAATTTTTATAAACATTTTATAAATAATTATTATTTTATAAATTATTTTATAAATTTATTGAATTTATCAAATAATTATTCTATTTTTCAATGAATTTTATATGATTCATTATTTTTTTTTATTATTATTTATTATTTTAAGAAATTATTGAAACATATAAATATCAAAAATATATTAATGAAAATACACAATTTTATTATTTTGGTTTCTTTTTTTAATTACAAAATTTTTGTTTCTCATCGAAAATAAATTGCCAGAAAAAAAAATTGGATTTCCATGTTTGGGTTTGTTAGAGTTTTGCTTTTGATTGTTTATTTTAATTATGTATTTCAGTTTGATTTTTAAATAAAATATTACATGTCAGAAAAATTTTATTTTCAATAAAAACTAGTTTCAAATAAAATTTCGTGTTTGATGAGATTAGGAAATCAGTTGTTTTTTATTTGTCCCTGGCGAAGAGAAAATTCAACCGAAGATTCGAGAGATCGTGTACCAGTAACGGTCCTCCTGCGGAAAGGGAAAAGGCCCTAATTTCGAAAACCTGAATTTCTCATCGGTCTCGATCCACGAATTCCTTTCTACCCGTGGATACGTATTTCAAAATATCCGATCTCGGATTTTCGAAATTTTTTTTTTTATACAGGGTGTCCCACGACGAAACGTCATTCGTGAAACGGAGGTTTGGGAGTTAAATTCTGAGTCGATTTGTATGATAGTGTACGGTTCCCGGATCAACCGGGAATTATTATTAATTTTTAAATGCAGCCAATCAGGAGCGCCCGTCGAGCGGGCTTACGTCGGTAAGCG
>JAPYZI010006296.1:0-13882 GCA_030523105.1 Ophioninae sp. A BG-2022a | reverse complement strand
ATTTTTAATATTTTTTTAATAGGTCCTTTACGATGTAATTTGATCCCCTGAGCACGAATCTACCACTCATTTCCCCCAAAACCCAAAATATCCATGAAAAATCGTAATTCTCCCGCTGATTAATCGACGGTTTTATCAAATTTAATAAATCTATTGATATATTATAAATAAATAAAATTAGCACTATGGAATATTGATAAATCTATAAATGACTAAACTCGAATTCAAAATGTGAAGAAATCACATTGAAATTAAACAAATTAATCGACACGTCAGAACCAAATGAAATTCTAGCGCTATCGCACTATAATGAAAAATGAAAAGCAAATTCATTGCTGTTTTGAAATGAAATCGGAGTATCCGACGGGCGATTTGAAACTTCCTGTGGGTGATACGCGTGAAAATTATAACCAGTCATAAATTCGAGAGCAATTGGAACGAGGACTACATTTTTTTTGGTGCGCGTCAGCTTTGATTCGCCGGGTGTAATGAGGTACGGATAAAGTTACACACGGGAAGGTCAAAAGTATGGCGCTGTGAAAAGTTGGTCGAGCCTCCAACGTGGAACATACGTTTCCTTCTCTCTCCGTTTCTCTCTTTGAGAGCCCGCAGGGACGACGGTGAATGCTCCGCAGGAATTTCGTTTGCGCTCGGCGCTTTGGTCGCGCGGCGCAACCGGTTCTCGTCCCGAACAACCGCCCTACCAAATATTCGGGTATTTACGCGTGGCAACAATAATCATCCCGCGGTATTTGAAATTTAAATCGCTTCTTCGCGGTTCCGATTTTTCTCGAACGCGGTGCAAGGCTTATCGCGACGGAAAATTCACCCCGTAAATCCGTGTACTATGCGTCGAGCCGATAAAAAGATTTACGGTTGTTCGGACGACGTTCGATTTTAGATACCGAAGAATAAAGAAATATAGCCGGCGCCTCGGCGACGTTTCCCTCTAGTCATTGCTTCTTTCAATTAATTTTTTACTCAACAAGAATTATCAATTTCAAATTCTATTGAATCGATCTATTTTTGAAATTTCTTTTTTTATTTAAAAATCTTTTGGTTTTCTTTTTAATTAAAAAATTATTTTGACACATATAAACATAAATATATATATATATGTAAATAAATTTTTGTTATTTGAGAAACAATTTCGTAGTTTTCAGATTTGAATTTTTGTACATATTGTACAAATTACAAGTACACGAGTACACATTTGTATACATCGGTACATCGAAATAAATGTCCAAACGATACTTCAATGAGAACGATTTCGTGAAAGTCGTTTATCAAGATCGCTCTGACTTTGGGTTCGTCACAGTGGCCTAACCCCTCGATACCTCGTAGAAGCACGAGGACGGGCCGATCGTGAACGGTTCGTACACGCTCGCGAGGAGGCTACTTTCACAAAAGAGTATTATCTTCGATCACGGTGTGTCACGTGTAGCGACACACTTGACGCGTTCACGGCAAAAATTCCGAGAGTTCCCCGGCGAAGCGAGACACCAGGGATGCGCGATCCGCGTCCACTCGGACGGTCTAACTTTCGCAACGTTTCGCATCGTTCGAAAGCCGTATCGTGATATCCGACGAATTTCTCCGGGCTTCTTCCCCCTCTACCAGCGCCGCTGTTTGCCCATTTTTCCGTCGAATATGGCGGGCAAATGAATGAATTTTACGTTTTCTTTCTGTTTTATTTTTCGTTGGTCGATTAACGCGATCGAAATTCTTTCTGGAACGAGTCCGGGCAAATCACGAATGCGTTTTCTCGGTCCGCGCCGTTGTTTCGGTCAGGAACGACGTATAACGGTCAATATTGAATGAGCAGGCTGGTCACCGATTGCCCGTTACGCGTCGACGCTCGTCACGCGATACGTGACTCCGGAAACATTTTTGGATCGACTCTCCCTATATTTTAAAACGCCTGCGACGTACGGTTCGAAAATATGCCAAAAATCAGGGTATTCGGGTCCATAACCTTAAAACACACATTTTCCACGCGCCATGGCTACATTTCCGAATGTTCGATTTATATCTCGGGTGAAATAAAAATGAGCGCGGAAAATCAATTTTCGCCGTTTGAGCACGTGATTATCGGGGGGTGGCGTTTGGGGGAAGGGGGAGGAGGAGCATTAGCGATCAGGCCGAAGCAACGATGTTGAACTCACGTTGCGCTCCCGTCGATTCTTCCGAAGCACGCGAGGGCAGGCGGCCGCATATTTCGTGATTTTCCCGTTGGTGACTAGTGGCGCGCGGAAAAACGGGGTTCGCGTGAAAGATTGTCCTCGATTGTCAAATAAAAGAGGACGTTCCATCAGCGTTCGCGTATACACGGGAAAATTAAAAAAAAATGTACACCGTCTCCCGACGACCCAATGATTAGAAACCGTGACAACGAGATCGCGCACTTCTCGGGTCGAGTTTAACGTTCGCTCGGCAGGTGCGCATCCCGGACGATGTTTTTTTTCGTTGCTTTCCGATGCCGCTGAACGAAGGTCACTTTTTCACCCCGCCACACCCGATCGCTTCCTCGCGATCATCGCCATCGAAGTTTGACTCTTTGGCCGCACTGGAAACGCGTCGGTGTGTGGCCAGTCGCGCGAACCGAGGGCCGAGAGCGTTCGCAACGAACACCTGTTCACCAAAACCTATCAATCGGACACCGGCTTTGCGTCTCGATTCGACGCACAACCGCCGCGTTTGTTCGATCGTAGTGTCACGAAATTCTCCGCGAACTGATAAACTCGAGAACGTTCGACCTTTTCTTTGAAATTCGTTGAAACGCGCGTTCGCTGATACTCCACGAGAGCGTTTTCCACGCTCGCGTCAATCGTGCCAGCAACCCCGCCGTCACTTCGCGAACTGTCGATAAGTACGCGTCCCGAAAACTCACGGGCCACGGCGGACCGCGAACCGAGGGAAGAGTCGTTGCGCGCTGCGAAACTGTGAGCGCGACGGTGCTGCCACCCGTGGCGCGCTGGAAAAACGCGTCTCGATTGTTCAGCGAAAACGCGAGACGTCCAGCTTGGGAAAGTTCGATCGTCCTCGAGAATTGACGATCGTAAGATTCGGAATGCTCATCGTTCGAGAAAGAACATTTTTATGCTTCTTTACGATGGTCGCGTGGTCGGACGTGATGTCAGCGTTTTACGAAAAATCGCAGGTTTTCTCGCATCCACGGGCTACTTTCTCCCGGAGAAGGGAGACCCTCGCCGGAAACGGTCGCTCGACCGCTTTCTCTCGACTCCGGCGAATGGCGAGCCGACCCGTCGCGGGACGTGGTTCCAGTTTTTAGTGTAAGATGGCGCCACTGGTACACCGCGAAGTCTCACGCGTCAGTGGCGACTCGCCATTCGCGGGGAAAGGATCGCGCGGTTTTTTTTCTCGCCTCGTTCCATCCGCGTCGATACGTTTACGGCTTCGATGAGCCAAGATTAAATTTTGAAAATAATAATTTATTTACAAGTTCGATACAACGGTGAGTATACATCTAACGGTACACACGATCGACGCGTACAAATCTGTGTTTGAACTCCAATTTCCAACGGTCGGTAACAATGATTTTCGCAACGTGTCACGAGCCATCGGTTTTCCGGGATCGCCGCGCGAGTGCGTCACCGGTGACCTTTTGATTCTCGACGTAAATTTTTCGCTCGTCCCGTCTACGTGTTGACAAACGAAACGAACAAGGTCGTATTCTATCCAAAATTGATCCCGACAAAAGTTACATCGTTCTCGATACGAAAAAACAAAAACAATACATTAATTACGTCCCATCGAGAAGACGCGAGGAAGTGTTCGTTACAGTCGAAATTCCGAGTGCGACAAACATTTCTCATTCTCGCGATTAATCGTTCGCGTCTCCACTGTGCGCGTTACGCTAATTCGGAAGGTCGCTTCAGCCCCGGAGTGAAATTACACACCGAGGCAAAAAAAGCTCGTTTCGTCCTCGCGGAGCGTAGCGAGCAGCAGCGTTTTTTTCCTTGGTAAAGTTAAGCCATCGATATACAGCGAGACTCTTTCGTTGACTCGGTGGTTCCCCCGAGTTTGCGCATCGCGTAGCCTCTTTTTCCGTCGATTTCGCCGCATCTGCGGAGCCACTCACGGTGAGACGCACAATTACACGTACACGTAAAATCTTGTTCTCGTTTCATCGTTTGGCAATTCGATCGGCAGACGCTGTTTAAACGTCCGTTTTTTTTCATCAACAATAATAATAACAATAACTGCCATTAATTATTGAAAAACAAATACGAATGCTAATTATAAAAATGGAATAAAATAAGAGATATAATAATAATAATAATAATAATAAAAATCAAGGGAAACGAAACGCACATAAAAATAATCGTAAAATAATATTTATAGTAATAATAATAAAACTAGAAACAATATTATTTTTACTTTTATTATTATTATTACTATTTTATGATCATTTTTACGTGGATTTTATTTTCGTTTCACAGCATTTTCGTTACTGTTACTTTATTCGATCGCTATCGATAAAATAAACAAAAAACACAGGATAAAAATAATAAAAAATTAAATTAAACAAAAAAACAAAACAAAAAATATCGCAGTAGCCAAATCGCGTCGCGTTTCTCGCGTCAATGTCACGAGCGCGCGTGTAACTCTTTGCCTCGTGTCGCGTACTAAAAAGCGGCAAAGTCGAAACTTCGGAAAAAGAAAAAAAAAATGACGCGCGCGTTACGTACGAAACGAATATTCGCGCGGAGTGAATTGATCATTCGTGCACGTTCGAACGGTGATACGTGCTCGATCGTTAAAAAAAGAAAAAGAAAAAAAATACATCAGGCAGCTGAAGTTTTTCGAGCGGAAAGGATTGACCCCGAGTCATTTACGTTGATTATTATTTCGCTAAGAATATCCGCGTCGCGGGGAACTACAGCATTTTTCAATGTTTCCTTTTTTTTCTTTTTTAAGAGATTCCGCTTAAATACGATATGTAATTTTTCTATTCAACTTTTTTTTCGGTTAATCCGAACGATCGAATAGTCATTAACATTATTATTAGCAATTATCGTATTTTCACAACGACGAAATATTCGTCTCTCGCAACATCGATAAAATTATAACATTTTCACAACAATTCGCTATCGATCGGGACGATCGTTACGCTCGAATGGATATTCGTCATCGAATTTATTTATCATTACGAGTCACGATCGTTTCGGCTTTGTACAAAAACGCTCGAATCCGTCGCGCGTCGATTATCGACGAAAAAATCCTTTTTTTTTTTCTTCTTTTTTTTTTCATTATTATTTTTTCATTCCTATTCGTTCATTCTGGCGGATCGAAAGTCTAAAAATTGACGATACAAGAGACTGAAGAATTTCGCGTCTCGTACAACGATTCTATTGTTGATTTCTTATTGGTTTGTGTATAATTTTATTTTTTTTCATTTCTTTTTCGGATGTTTTTTTTTTCACATAATTCACGATTTTTTGTTTTTCGAAATACGTCGACTGTACAATCGCACGCGCGTTCTTCGATACGCTACGGTAATTACAATTTTTAAAAAATGACGTTTTCAGTCGCACCGCTTGTTCCCTTGATAATATATACATATATACACATATGTACATATATCCATATATATATGTATGCATGTATATATAATATATATATATATTTTTTTCCGATAGTCATCTCTCGTCGCCAACGACATCGGATATACGCTTGATTTTTTTTTCTCGTCTTTCTCCAATACCCTCTTATATTCTTTCTTTCGTTTCAATACGAAATTCGAACGATTATTATAAATTATTTGGTCGAGCTCCGCTAATGCTTCTTTTCCCTTTCAAAACTATCGTTAGTGTTTTTCGTTTTTCCTTTTTTTTTGTATTTTTCGTTATTAGAAATGTGAATTTAAAAGAGTTCAATTGTTTTTTTGTTCGATTAGTTTGAATTATTCGCTTTGCCTTTTTTTTTTTTGATTTTTTTTCTTCGATTGTTTTTCAATTCGAAAGTTCTATTTGAATTAATTCGAGTTCGTTGAATCGCATTGAATTATTATTCGTCGCTATTTCTTTTAATTTTCTACGCAGGGCTTTTCCTTTGTTTGGGTTTGTTTATTAAATGCGTTTTTTTTTCGTTATCATATATTTTTCTTCTTTTCTTTTTGGTTTGAGAAAATTTGATTCGAGGTAATTATAATTTTTCCAAATTACTTCGAATCGTTTTTGGTTGATCGATTTTTAAAAATTACTTTTTTTTTTGTTTTGAATTTTCTCCTCCCGCGATTACGAAACGTTCGTACTAATTTATTGGAGCTTATTTTATTTCAATTCTCCTTTACTCCACTTTGATTAACAATTGTACGTTGAAAATTCGGGGCGAGCTTGAGCGATAGAAATAAAAAAAATTTTAATAAAAAGAAAAACCAAAGAAAACGAAATATAAAAACAAATTTAACGGAACGCCGCGACGGACTTCTCCGTCTCTCTTAAGGAGAGTCTGGATATTTGAAATTTCGGAAATTTTTGAAACACGTTCCAAGTGAATTCGAGGAACGATTATAATTGCGCGCTCGTCGGATACTCGCCGACTATTCCGAATAATGATCCGTAACTTCCCGAAAGTCGTGCGATTTACGCGTCACGCGTAAATACGAGGTTTGTTCACGCGTGCGCGACGTACGTGCGCGCGCGCGTACACACGAGAGTTTCTTTTTCCACCGAAAAAATATTTCACCCCGGAGAAAAGCCCTCGATCCAGTGACGCTTCGCGTTGACGTTCCATCAAACGACAAAATGCTCGAAAAATTGGTGGGACCGATCGAAACGCGATTTACTCCTGAGCGGAATTTTATTGTTTCATACTTCGTTCGATCAACGATTTTAACGGGACATTCGCGTTCGAGCGTTCAACGGTATTTCGATTATGCGCAATCGTTTTTGTTTCCTTCTTTTTTTTGTTTGTCAGCGAGTTGGAAGTTTACGTTGAAACGTGCATTTTTGAAAAGCGATGATTTTTTATTTTCTATTACATTTTTTGTCTAAATTATTTTTTTTTATTTTCGACACTGGAATGACTTGAAAATTGTTGCTTTTTTTTGAACAGTCACGATTTCAGTTTTCGTAAAAATATTTACAGATATAAATATACGTCGAAATTTGATTTTTATCTCATAAATTGATTATTAAATTTCAATAGTAGCAAAAATTCGAAAATGTACTCGAAAGCAAATATTTAAGAAATGATAAATGAAATGATAATAATAAAAAAAAATAGTTTTTGAAAGTGAGGAATGGGTAATTGGGCGGGAAAGCCACGTCCCAACACCCGTCCCGAACGGCGCCTCGTGTACCGAGTGACTCGAACGACAAGCGAATCCTGCGTGCGGAGCGCGACGGCTCTTCCGCACCGGATATTCCCTTTCCGGCGTACTCGAAACACCAAACCGCGGAAACAACTCCGTTATTATTATTCTTTCATTTTTCTCTCGCTCCTCGGAGCAAATTCGAAACACGCGCGAGCATAATCAAACTTTTGTAAATTAAACGCGTTCGCGCCTGCGCAAATCTGCGTTGCGAAGATACGGAAAGAGATAGAGAAAAAATTGTTTTCATTTTTTTTAAACATTGAAAGATCATTTCGCTTCGTTCGGTCGCAACGAGAATCACGCTTTTTTTCCAATTTCCAATTGTGTTTCGGTTCGTTTCGGTCGAAAGTCACGCGCACATTTTTTCAAACGAACGTATCATTTCAGCTAAGATCGAGAGTCAACAATCTCGAATCCTTGAAATTCAACGGATCTTCATTTTTCATTCCACATCTCCCAATTCTCATTTTTGTTTCCTCAATAATTCAATTTTGTTTTCAAAACCTCGTCTATAAATCTCTATAAAAATGGAAAAAACCCTTCGACCGTATTACTCACGAATTTTCCACAAAAACAATCAAAAATTGACATTTACAATATGTTTTTTCAGTGTTCCGATGTTCCCCGACAACGTTTTTGCAAATGAGAAATCGAACGTCAAAAATATTCTTCGCGTTTCGAAAGATGAGAACTTTCCTCACCCCTCCCCACCCTCGCGCCCTTTTTTCCCACCTCTGTGTAAATTGAGAACGAAACGTGTGAAAATGTTTCTTTTCCCCCTTAAATATAGAGTTTGTTCGGATACGTGACTCAAGTAAAACTCACCATTTTCACCCCCCCCCCCCCCCCCCCCCATCCTCCTCTCCCTCCGGTAATCACTTTCGTTCGAGCGTTAATTACATCGATCGCTCTCACTTCTCGTCGTTATAGAGAAAGAGCAAGAGGGGGAGGGGGGGGGGGGAGGATTTAATTGAGATTCTCGCGCCACTCGTTAGATTAATTCGCACGCGTGTACAGGTGTTGATTCGGTGGTCAAAATAGCTGATGTCTGGTTTCAGAGCTGACCCGAATTGTCCTCTATATATTTTCTTTTTTTTTTTCATATTATTTCGACCGAGCAATTCGCAGCTTGAATTTCCCACGGGTGGAATGAAACGGGATTTCTTATCGGTTTTGTTAATATCATCGTGTTTGTAATTCGCAATTACTTTTCGGCGACATTCCAAGCGAAGATCCACGAGTCAGTTTCGAATAATTGGATATTAACGATTTCGATTTTCCAAAGGTCGATCGTTGTGAAACGGTTAAAATTGAGGAATTACATCTTTCTTTTTATTTATTAAACGAACGAATTTTTTGTTGATTCGATCGTAATTATTTCGGTATGTAATAGTAATACTAATAATAATAATATTCGAAAAAATATTTTAATATAACAATAGTATTTTTTTTTTATATCTAAAAATAAATGTCAATTGCAAAAAATAATAATAATAATAGTATAATATTATTATTTACTATTTACATTTATTTTTAAATATAAAAAAAATATTATTATTATTATTGTTATCATTATTATTATTACTATTAAGTAACGAAATTATTACAAATAAATCAACGACAAATTAGAAAAACGAAAAAGTTAATTTATGGTTCGTTGGAACGAAACCTTTTTTGTTGATACAATTTTGAGAGCATTTTTTTTTTTTATCAAGAATTATATTTTTCGAAGTGTTTTTTTTTAATTAAAAAATGACGAGAGCGAGATCGTCAAATAAAAAATTATAAAAAATGAAAAAATAATAGTAATAAATAAATTAAAAAATGACGAACAAGAATATCGAGCGAGGCTGAGACTTCGGTTCTATTTTTAATGATACCGAGGAAGAAGGTGACATCCGTGCTTTCCCGGAAGGAAAAAAAATCCAAGTTCCGAGATTAAACGTTCCATTAACGTTAATGCTCGCGAGGTAATTCTTCGGCAGTCCTGTCTCATCCGGGGGTCCTCCGCTTCGGCACGCTCGACCCTGGCGCATCGTAATCTCGATCGTAAGCGCGCGCTTTGGAAGAACCGCGACGACGATACACCGCGTACGGATCAAGGGCCCCTCGTAATTACGACGCCTCACGTAAGAGCGATCAAAGTTGCACGAAAAAGAAAAAAAAAGCGAAACGAAAAGATCGATTCGCCTCGAGAGCGCAGGAACGCGAGGACGATTGCAAACCGGAAGTGGAGGGTCGTCGAACAACCGGATATACATTTATGAAGAATAGTGGAGATCCGAGTTTTCGTCTCTTGAAAGCTACGAAATCTTTTTGTTTTTTTTTTTTTATCGTCATTTTAATGGTTCAATCGTTCTTAAGTAGTTTTTCTAAAAAGTCAAAAAATGTCAAATATCGCTTATACGAGATACTCCAAACAAACCCAAACAATCGTCAATTTCCAAACTAAAATTGTAATAAAAAAAAAAAAAAAACAAAACAATTGCCAATGAAAAAAAAGAAAAGTGAAATTTTGCGAAAAGAAGTTCGTTGATTGAATTCAAAGCGACCGTTCCGCAAACGTGACCCCTTGAAACGTATATTCGCCGTCTCGGCTCGACGTTTAAACTCGATGATACTTAAACGCTAGTAGTGATTTGCTCGATGACCGTGACGTCCCTGTATCTTCGTGGTCTGTTTGGGTTCGATCTGAAGGAATCGGAATTGCCAAGGCCTTCGGGTACGCTTTTGCTCGGTCTGAGGGGTGCTTGCTGATAGTGGTGATGATGATGATTGGTCGGTTGATAGTAGTGTTCGGTGGAGCGAAGCTGGCGTTCGATCTCCTGCTCCCTCGCTTCCTGGTCGATGTCCAAACGAAGCGATTGGGACTTTGGTAATCTCGGCCTCGGAGGCGGCGGACAGGCGCAAGGGGGTGGCAACGGTCCACCGATGTGGGAAAGCCTGCTCGAACCTCCACCGAGTATCGGCGACGTTGGCTGACGTCCCCAACCGACCAGAAAGAGGAGGGCGGCTCCGCACAAGGAACTCAGCGTACAAGCGTAATACCCGACCCGTGGACTACTCGCGTTCATGTAACCTGTGTTCCCGTTGTTCAGAACCCCCCCCCCGCCCCCCCAACGTACGAATCAAACGTACGAAAAAACGTAATCGTTAGTAACGCCGTTTTTATTGTTCCTCGATTAGCGGTAATTATAGTTATTCGAGGTGAAATCATTTTCTCCGGAACTATTCGAGATCCGTCGAGACGAACCATCGTTTATTTATATTTATACATTTATATATTTATATTGGATTTAGTATATAAAGATATATATGTGTATGTGTATACATTTAGATATTTCAATACGGTTATTATTAATTAAATTGTCCACGAAGTGGTACAGAAAGTCTGGTTTTTTTTAAATTTAAGAGTTAATAATAATATTTCGATTTTTTCAATCTCCTTGCTCGGTTTTGATTCGACGTTGAATGGAATTGGCGTTGAAATTCGATATTTCACCAAAACTTGAGAGAAAAATTGAAGACGTAATTTGATTTTAATTTTCGATTACAAATTAAATCGCGAATTTAATATCTCAAGTGGTACGGAACGTACAAATTGAATAATCGAATTAAAATTTAAAATCAAATATACGTCTTATTCGAAATTGTAATTGAAACGGGAATTAAATATTTGAATTCCAATCGAATATAACATTGAATAATTGAATCAAAATTGAAAACGAGATTTGTATTTTATTTGAAATTCAAATTGAAACGCGATTCGAATACTTGAATTTAAATTAAAAAAAAAAAACAATTGAATATACATTCGAAATTCAACATGGTAATTGAAAAATCAATCAAACCACAATATTTCATACAAAATTGAATCCTTCGAATACAGTATCCCTGTACCAACGATATCAACGCTACCTCTTCGATCGATCAGAGTCTGCATCCAGCAAGATAAAAAAAAAAAAGAAACAAAAGAACAAATCACAGAAAATCCTTAATCGTTAAAACCCTCGACCCAGTTCGATCCTGAAATAATCGTCAAGTGCGTTTCAAAGGTTCCGATCAATTTGTCATTGACGCGATAAAATCTCGAGCTATACGGTCGTACTCCTGAAATTTCCGGAATGCGAAGCTTGCGGGACCTTCAAAGTCCCTTCGCAATACCGGTGTGATAAAATTGTAACGATAAAGAAAAAAAAAGAAAAAAGAAAAAATAAAAATAACAAGCGGAGAAAATTGCAGGGAACAAGCGTAGGGAAGCTTCGTCAATGTTATTTTTAAGTATCCCGGAAAGGTTCAGTGTCAAGTGCGAGCTTCCCTCAATGAATTATCCATGTATAACATTTCCAGCTCATTATCGAGGCCTCGTGTATCACTCGGTGACGTAAGCGAAGAATATCCATTCCTGATACGCGTCTCGCCCGCTTCACTTCCGTTTTTACCCCTTTCCCCTTCCATCGCTACCTCCACCCACCCCCCTCCCGCCCCTTTTTCTTCGATAATTGTTTTAGGATGCAGAAGCGATCGTACGCCTACGTAGAACCCCTGAATGAGAGCTTTATCCTCGAGTACTCTCCGATTCCCCCGATATGGCTCCCCCCCCCCCCCCCTCCCCCCTCCCCTCGTCCTTCGTCGTTCCCTTTTCCGCTCTCTCTCTCTCTCTCTCTCTCTCGCGATCGCTCCGAGACGCGAGATTGTCGCGCGATACGCAACGATCGTTAGCGATAAGGGATCGCCCCGATAGCTGTCTCTGACTATGTAGCGTCCGTTTGATCGTGCAACGTTGGTGATTCGTTAGAATTGTTTATTACGGGACGACGCGATCCGACGATGCGGCACAGGGGGATTGTACTACAGGATGATTCATCGAGTTCCGTTCTTCTTTAATCATCGGTTCGAAAACGCGGAACGTACGGTTGCGAATTATTTTTTTGTTTCTTTTTTTTTGGGGGGCTAATTTAATTTTGTGCGTTTGTTCGTTGGTTTTTTTATTTGGGATTGGGCAACGACGCGTCCGAGCCGATACGGGAAATCCCTTTCGTTGCGAATCACCCTGTACGTAAGAATAACGGGAAAGGTTCGAGATCGCCCGTCCCGATGTTTATAATTGACCGTGCGGTGGGTAAAGATACGGATCTCCGTTCTCGTTTCCGCGATCGTTCGCAGCTCCCGGCGTATGCACGCGCAACGATATCGCGGGATGAGAAATACCCTTAATCCACGCGCCACTTTCTCGCGACCGCGCTTTCATTCCTCAATATCTCCCACGAGAGTCGCTGATTCTCACACTTTCCGTGTGAGTACTCGACGCCCGTGGGCTCTCGCTGGTTCGCGTACTCACTTCCGCTCCCGTCTCTCGAGTTCCCTCGACGTTACGACCCAAACGTTTGGGTTTAACGTCGTTTGGGTTCAAAAATCGACCCGAGAATTCGCAGTTTTTTTTGTTGTCGTTTTGTTCGACGTTCGAATTTAAAAAATCAAACACGACTGTCATCGTTAATCGATACGAAAAACGGTATTAGGATTGTTATACGTAATTAAGGGGAAACAACGATACGAGCATTTCCATAATTAATTACGAAAACAAATTTTATCTTTTTTTTCGATTCTGAAATGGTTCGAGGGTATGTCCAATCTATTATTTTCAGCTGATTACGAATATCATCGAGTTTTCATCGACAGCGCTGCACGTAGCACGAGAAATCGGGTTTTTTGAACTTTTGGGCGACTTTTTCATGGAAATTTTGGGTTCTGGGGGAAATGAATGGTAGATTCGTGTTCAGGGGATCAAACTACATCGTAAACGACCTATTAAAAAAATATTAAAAATCCAAAATTTTTTTCCATTTTTGGGCAGAATACATTTTTTCACTGAATAATCGATAACTTTTTTCCCTTTGGGATTTGGTAGTCCAGCCTGTGCTCAATCTCTTCGTTATGATTTTCTCTTCAAAATGCTTTTTTAATCACTCATTTCCGATAATTTTTCGATTTTTGGCAGAATTTCAAAGTTGGACCATTGATTTTTGCAAATTTTTCCATACATACCCCTTTGCGTTTTTTTTAGCCATTTTTCAAGTGGACTTTCCGGGAAAACTATGAGAGCTACCGATACGAATCCAACGCCATTATTTAAGTTAGGCAAAAACCTTTTCCAAACCCACCAAATGTAACCCCATTCCACAAGAGAAGCTCGCTCTACGACCTTTTGAAATATCGTGATTTTTGAGATTTCGGGAAAACGGGCCTGGGAGGCCGAAAAATTTTTTTTTCCGTTTTTGAACTTTGCAAAGCGTCTGTTTGATCGGAAATTTTCCGCTGATTACGAATATGCCTGAGTTTTTGCCGAAAGTGGAAAATTAGACTAGGAAAATGTGAAAAACCTTTTCTAGACTATTTTTCTGACGATTTTTTTCGTTTGTTTTCCATTTTTGAACTTTTAAAAAGGTCTATTTGAACGGAAATTTTATGCCGATTACGAATATGATAAAATATTTGGCGAAAGCACGGAACGAAGCAAAGAAAAACGCGTTTTAAGGT
>JAPYZI010006294.1:0-13187 GCA_030523105.1 Ophioninae sp. A BG-2022a | reverse complement strand
GGGGGGGGGGGGGGCGGGGGGCGGGGGGGGGGGGGGGGGGGGGGGGGGGGGGGGGAGAAAAAAGAACGTGAAGAAAAAGGGGAAAGAAAAAACGAACGAGCGATAAGAGCGAGAGAGACGACGAAAGGTGGAGAACGACTTTGAGAGAGGGGGGGAAAAAACAATACTTTTTTATTTATTGTTTTTTCTTTGTTTTTCGTCTCCGAGTCGCCCCACTGTGCTACCTGAAGGTCCACTTCGCTTCGACTCTTTTTATTAATTTTTTTATGTTTTTTCTTGGGAGAGGGCAATGATGGACGATAAGGGGTTGGCGGGGGAGGGGGGAGTTGAATTAAATCGTGACTGTCAACTCCACTCCTTTGTCAGTGAGCGCTGATTTTTTTTCTTCTGCGTTGACGACGATAAAAAAGTTCCTTTTTTATTTTCAAACGGAGAGAAGAAAAAAGACGGATAATCGCATCGGGCGATCTTGAGGCGAATCAATTTTCGCCCACTTGTCGAATTTTAATCGATAATTTAATCGGGCTCCGAAGAGAGAACAAGGCAGGTACGCGTGGGACGTGAGTATTTAAAGCGGTTAGCAGGGAATTGTTAGAGAGAGAAGAAAACGTTTATTCGATCTTTATTTATTTTATAAACGGTCTTGGAATTGTTGAATTTTATTGTTCATTGAGTTATATTGTTAATCCCATTTTTATTCAATTGAGTTTACGGTTAATTGAATTTTCATTCAATTGAATTTGAATTTAAGTAAATTTTGAGTTGTTTTAATTTCTAATTAATTGAATTTTACGTAATTGCTACATTTTTTGTTAAGTGATTCGATAATAAAAATCGTTTTGTGTGAATGATTATTGTTATCATTTTGTTGTTGTTACGGCTGTTATCATGTGTTACGAGGTAGGCATTTTGTTTCATTTGAGTAAATATTTATTCTCGGATTTGTTACCAATTATCGATATTCTGATAAAACGATCACTTTTTTTACAAATTGTTTGGGTTTGTTTGGGTTGAATTGAATTTTCATTCAATTGAATTTGAATTTAAGTAAATTTACATGGGCAATAACAGAAGACTTTTTTCGAAGAAATGTTTTGTTGTTTCGTCATTTTTTAAGAACCCTTACCAATAATTCGTTTTTTAGGCTGGACAGGGTTCCGATAAATAAGTGTACTATTCGTTCATTACATATACACGATTTTTAATTAATATTCTAATTTATATATTTCTTACATATTTATATTAATACAATATAACAATAAATACACTATTAAAAAATACAGCAATAAATATATTATATATATATTATTTTTTAAAAAAACATCAAATATCTATATATAATAAATATTATAAATGTTTCAACAAGAACCACATCGAGCCTTCAGATCCAGTCGGAAAGCGGAATAAAAAAATTGCCGATAAGAGCGCATAAAAAGTAAAGGCGCGCGGCGTTAATTTACGGTTGCAACGAGGCCCCGATATAGATTATGCTTCTGTGATACTTTTCCACCGTCTCGGTGTTGAGAGGATCGGCGAGATAGGATAGGTTTCTCCCGACGTTCGTACGCACTCAAGACCTTCGCGAGTCAAATGCCTGCGCGTATCGACGCCTGACAATCAAAAGGGCGTATAAGTCATGGACTTTACCGCGCACGCGCGACAACACCTCGTCTTGAATTTATGAGTTCGTAACACACAACACACACATATATATATAAAGTGATAAACTGTGGCGAGATCTGATGAAATTTCCGATTGGAACTGGAGTTTCTACTGAAGTGGAAGTTCCCTCGATTTGCGCCCTTATGACAGTCAGAAATGAGGTTATACGCGTGCGCATGGAAGAAGAATGTTGCTTCGGGTATATGGCTGATCAAGGGGATCGATCGGTACATCTCTCGGTCGAGGATCGAGGCCGTTGTCAACCCGGGAGTGCCGTCACATATATGGAGGGGGCAGAGAGGCTTTGAATGAAAAAAAAGGACTTTGGGGTGATAAGAGGACTTTGGGTGAGGAAAAATGCCTTTTAGTTGAGAAAAGGATTTTTTTTGGGGGTAGGGTTTTTTCGGATAGTTAAAAAGGGATTTTTGGGGGGCGGGGACTTTTAGATGGGGAAAAATGAGCTTTGGTGGTCAGGGGATTTTCGTTTAAGAAAAAAGGGGGCTTCCAGTAGGGAAAAAGAGATTTTTGGGGGGCAGGGGGCTATAAATGTAGAAAAAGGGACTTTGATGAGACAGGGAGACTTTAAATGGGGAAAAAAGTGTCTTTGAGGGGTCAGGGGGTTTTCAAAGGTGGAGGACTCTGCTTCGTCCTTTTTCCCTCTCACTTACTCTCTTTTGTATCACATAATCGACTTTTAAAGTACACCCGATAGGAATCCGCTTCGCTGATTTTTCCCATAAGCGCATTCCTCGCCTCGATACATATTGGACTCTGCTGAGACAGAGAGGTTCGTTAAGGATCGAAGAACCGGATGTCCTTCCGAAAGATCGTGACTCTCGTCCCCTTAACTTTTATCGGCGATCGCAGGATACAGGGTCGAAGCCACGTACACGATATTCGCTTATCGCAATTCTCGATTTTTTGGAAACGGACGGAAGAGTAAGAATTTTTATTTTCAGTCTCCAAAGTAACATATGGGTACATAGTTATGATGCAGCGTGATATTTTTATTTTTAATCTTTTATTTTTTATTTTTTATCAACTTTTTTTCGGTTTATTTGCTGTCAAAAATTGTTGTCATAGGAACCGACGGAACTTTCCGGTAAACCTAATATAATTATTTATTTAATTTCCTCTTTGACTAAAATTTGAAAACCACAGATTTTTGAAGAATTTAAAAAGAATTGTATTAACACGATTTTCCATGGATTTGCTAATCCTCGAGTGAAAGATTTTTTATAAGGTTTAACTTCTATTTCAGCATAATTATTTATATACACACAGTATATATAGCAAGTATTCATATTTTTTTGCGACAGTTCTATGATTGATTGGCTCCAGAAAATAATGGATTTATTTTGACTAAGCCTAATATCAATTCCCTATCTATAGGAAAGTATTTATATTATTGAAGTATATATATATTTATAAACATACATATATAATTCTTTTCTTTTCTAAAAATAATAATCTATATACATATATACATATATATAGATCCATAAGGATACCAAGTTGTACGATATGTTCGTCGAAAAGAAAAAAGGAAGTGGGAGGGGGAGGGGGGAGAAAGAGCTGTAGTCAGGATAAGAGCTTATCGAAGAGTTCCCACATACCGAGGGTTCGATAAAATGCATCGAATAGGCATCGTGTCGAGTCCTCCATATATATATATATATATATAAATAAATAAATGTATATATACATATATATATAAATATATATATAGAGCTCGAGTTATTTGCAGTGTTTCATTAAATGAATTATTATTTCGAACGAGTCGAGGTGCGCCATGCGATATTTTCTATTTTATATAACCTAAAAGTCACAGGAGACCTATTTACCTTAATCTCGGCGTTTCTCGATGACAAAAAAAATTTCATTCAAGCGTGATAATTTTATTCGAAAGATGAAAGAAAAAAAGGAAAATAAAATAGGCAGTAGTTTGTTGCATCGTAAAATTGACAAAAAAAATAAATAATAAAAATAAAAAACGAAAGGGAAAATCCTCGGTCGTTTCTTGTTTCTCGTAATATTCAATCAGTCGTACCAGATCTGATTCTAGCATCTGAGAATGTGGGGAAACATATATTTAACTGCCGTCGATTGTGCAGCGGAATCGAGATAAATGAGTGTTCCATCCTTTGGTTTATGATCCACGATAAAGTTTTTGTATTTTTGTTACGGTTGGTGATAAAAGAAAAATAATAATCGTCCCTGGTATTCTTTTCGCTTCGTGTTTTATGGATGCATACAGGGTGTTGAAAAAAAAGGTTACCAACAAAATTCGAATGGAAAGGATGGGCATGTGCCGAAAATTGTAACAGTTTCGTCGAGAGCTTTTCTTACGCTGAATCATCATAATTTAGATTTTTAGAAACAACAATATTATCGTTGGTTTTTGGGGCATCCTGTATAAAAATAACTAAATAAACTATGCTTTTAGAGAAAAGCAATATTGACGTTGATTCTCGAGAGACCCTATATATAAATAATTAAATAACCTTTCTTTTATAAAAAGCAAAAATTATCGTTGATTTTTGGTAATCCTATATAAAAATAACTAAATAAACTAGTCTTTCAAAAAAAGTTATATTCTACTTAATTTTTGGGATAACGTATATAAAAACAAATCAATAAACTAACCTTTTAGAAAATTCAATACTATCATTGATATTTGGGACATCCTATAAAAAAATAAATAAACAAACTAGCCTTCCCGAAAAATGAATATTATCGTTACTTATCGGAACATCCTATAAACAAATAACTAAATAAACAAGTTTTTTAGAAACAACAATATTCTCATCAATTCTCAAAACACCCTATATGTAAACAACAAAATAAAATAACCATTCAAAAAAACAAATCCTATTATTGTCTTTCAGGACATCCTATAAACAAACAACTAAACAAATCAACCTTCCAAAAGCATTAATATAATCCCCGTTTCCCAGGACACCCTGTACACACCCATATAAAGACTCACACCCACGTCAACATGTGCAAAAACACTTTCCTTAATGGATCATCATCGAAAACCTGTCACGATTGGAGAATCCTCGATATTTTCGCCTCCATGAGAATTTCCTTACCTCCGTCGTCGTACCTCTTCCCTCAATTCTTCGCTACTCGTCAAAAGATACGTATAAATACTTCGAGACGTACATAAGTGCTCGAGGCTCGAGGGCTTCGTGAAATTGAATGTAGCATAACGCTCGAGTACACCAGGGAGTACACCCTTGTGTTATATACACTCTTATATACACACACCCCCCCCCCCCCCCCCCCCCCCCCCCCCCCAACCCCACTTTTCTCTTCGTCCTTTTTATCCTACAATATATATATATATATCTCCTCTCCCGCGGAATCCTTTACCTCACCGGGTGAAAAACGAATAAATCAAAGATGGCGGATCGCAAAGAGGAAGGGAAGGGGGGGGGATATGGGATTAAAAAAAAGTATGGAAGGATCATAACGCGGAGAAAAGCGAGGAGATATTCGAGACGAGAGGGATATGAGGATCCCACATATATGCCGGATCGCTCGGAGCGCTGGAATCGTTAAACCTCGTGGTGAACGAACGTAGTGGGGTTCCGCTTGAGCTTGATATACCTGACTTAATATCAAACTCCGATTGATGATACACCTGCGTATCAATCCTATAAATCTTGCCTGTCGCACTTCAAGAATCTCACACGATCCGACGATCGCTATTGTTACTTATGCCCTGGGCGAACATGAAGAGAGAGAGAGAAAGAGAGAGAGGTTTTTGTCAACCCGGTATAGAACCGAAATATAACGGGTGGAAGTTAGTGGGGATTTTTTGACTGAGGGTTTTGGTTGAGTTGATTAATTTTGAGGAATTGAACGAAAATCCTGAGTGGATCACTATAATTCGGACGGTTTTATTTGGAGTGATACATTTTAAGGATTTGAGGTTAGAATTATTGAATATCTTGGGTGGTTAAAACATATTTCGACGATTTTGTTTGGGTTGATAAGTTTTAAGGAATTGAAGTTATGATAATCGAAAATCTGGAGTAAATTAAAAAAATCCTGATGATTTCGTTTGGGTTGCAAAATTTGGTGGAATTAAGATGATAATAATAACAAATCTAGCTATAGATAAAAATTAATATTACTCAATATAATAATATTACAATATAAAAAAAAATGAATTAATTTAAAAAATAATTTGTAACCATCATAATTATAGTACAGATTCTACTTACCTACATTAATTTTTTTCTGTTTTTTTCTCACCTCGATGGAAAAAGTTTTAAAAATTCCTAAGTTTCCGAAACGTTTCGAAATATTCCGAAGTTACAAAAAAAAACGTTTTCAAAGTTGATTTTCGAGTTTCCGACAGTAAAAGGCGTGAAAAAAATACATTTTACTCTATCGTTCGTTCATTATTCGATTACCAATTACAGAGACGATTTTTCGTATTTTCTTGCGTGCTCTCTTTACCTGTGGGAATCCACATTCTCCCTGGAAGAAATTCGCCCTGCTCACCCAACCGCAGTATCCATTTATTTTTCTTATCTCGCCGGGAGCGTGATGAGATATATATAAAACGTTGGAGAAACGCAGTATAAAGAGTAACCGGAGGGGTTGAAGGCGACGTGTAGGGGCATAAGAGGGTTTCGAACATTCGCCTACCTGTGTAGAGCCAGCTTTCCAGGGTCTCTATTAATCCTCTTCTCGTAACCCCCTGAAGCAAGTAAAGCCAGCAGCACCGGCCAGAGATCTTTTCCCTCCTCTAATATATACAGGGTGGGCCATTTAACTTGTCCCCCAAAATATCCTCATTACTTTCACAATGACGAAAATATGTCACGAAGTAATTTCATTAATTTCGAAAAGCTGATAAAAAAAAAAAAAAAAAAAAAAACGATGGTGAAACATGCATTTTTGTGAAGGTCATAGTTTTTGCGATCTGAAGGTCATCGCTGGTTTTTTAAATGCAAAAATATTTATTCTTTGTTTTTTATTCAAATGCTGGCACTGATATATTGATTTTTCACTAAAAAATTTACATCGATAATAATTAAAAACTGATAAACATGATTTGATAGATGACCTTGAAAAATCATTTCGTAACTTCAAGATTCTTCAAGGCCAAAAAACGACGTCTTTTCACGATTTTTTTTCTGAAAAAGGATTTCATTTGAGAAAAACGAAAATTATTAGACAGTGTAGTAGCAGCTTTTAAATTTTAATTGGCATTTTTTATTTTAAAAAATATTCTTTACCATTACTCCTGTGGGAAGTCCCCTGGAGGTCCTCGAAAAAAAAAGTGTCCTTCGGTGAGCAACGTATCTCGAGTTTGGATAATCTAAAATGAAAAAACCAAAAAGATTATTTCAGGGGATAGATGGATTTAGGTATTGATCGAAGGAATCCTCGAAATTTTTCTTTTTGACAAAATGGTGGCTCCGCAAAGAAACAATTTCGATTTTTGACCAAATATTTTGTTCGTTGAATCGTTGGAGAAAAAAAAATATAAATAATTATTGAAAATCTCATTCCTTCGATCAGTACTTGATGCATATATCCAACAATGCTGTAAAGAAAATACAATTTGAAAAAATCGATTTTTTGATATTTCGAAAGGCGAATCATATATAACAACCCATATGGTCCACCCTGTATATCCATATACATATATATTCGTATGTACACTTTAGCTACATACTCCACGAGATCCGGATACTCACATTGAATTCTTGGTCGAATAATCGTTGCGAATCATCGCCAGGCGCATGCTCGGTTACTCTGTAATTTCAGGATTATTCCCCGCGAGATTTCTCGGCCATATACACGTGCACACGACTTGCGAATGTTCCCCCGCTTCATTTTACGTGTGTGCCCTTTTTTCCCCTATATTGTTGATTCCTCGTTAATTAGTGGATCTTGGACAAACTCTTGAGGTGAATCGATAAGGATTCCTCGGTTGATGGGTATGCATCGAAAAAGTCAGAGAAAAACAACATGGCAATGGACGTTAATGTTGGAAAGATATTGATTGATGTGACAACACCATGGTTTCGCGATTAAAATACTTCTGGGGTGGCCACGAACAAAAAAAATCATAAATTTCATAAAAAGACTACGAGAAATCTACGAACTTCTTGTTTTACATTTTTTTATGACCGGGAAATCTTTTTTTACTGTTGAAGAGTTTTTAATTAAATGAAAACAATGTTTATGAGATTTTTTCGTAATTTAGTTCTAAAATAAATATTCTTTTTATATATGTACTATATATAATAGTATTACATTTATATATATTTATATATACATATATATTTATAAATGTAATACTAATAATAATAATATTAATACTACTATAAAAAATTGTTAAACAAAAAATAATAGCTTTTTTGTATTAAAAAAAATTGCAATATTAATAACAGGAATAGCGCCGAAACATAAAAAAATTAAATAACATGTATAACGAAAAACAATACTATAACGTAACATTCGTAGAAGATTAAATTTGATAAACCGTATTTTTATTGTAAGTAAGCCTAAATATATACAACACGATCTCTAGCCTCTTCACGAATCCATGATTTTCCCAACCGAAGGAACATTTTGTCCACCGACCCTCCGTCCAGCCCCTTAAGGACGTGAAAGGCGACCTCCCCCCTCCCTCCCGCGTCAGTGCATCAGAAATAGTCCTGATTTTACAATCTCGATTTTTCCGGAACCAAACATTTAAATTAAAAAAAAAATAATAAAAACCATCAAATTCAGCTTTTACGAATTTAATAAAAAATCGACTCTGGACTTTTGCCGAAACCCAAACCCAAAGAAAAATAAAAATGGCCGATGAGACAATGATTTTTGGTTAATTAGGTTATACGGAGATTTTAAGGTCAAATGATGATTTTATTTCGGATGAGAAGGATATATAGAAAGATGGATACGGATTTTAAATCGGTAATCCAGTCCTCAAAATTCGACGTCCTCGAAATGACCATTCCTCCCATAAGTACACAACCGTGTGGTTACAGTACCTGTCGTTGGCCGTGCATTCCGTAAATCCCACAGGTGAATATATTCGCGAACAGATGCAAATAGCCGGGAGGGCTTCACCGTATAGAAGCTCAGTGGTGGTTGGCTCGGAGTTTGTTCCCTCTGTCCCTGGGCACATTAAATGCTCCCCGTACGTTAAGCGCGATTCTGCGTGGCCGACAAATTGCTCACATGAACTAGAATAATTAGCATCGCGAGCTCACGGAACTCAAGGCGGCCTTCCCTTCCCCAGTTTCGTTTCTACCTATATCTGTATCGAACCAGAGAGAATATGTATATAAATATATATAAATATATAGTTATATATAAAGTGTGTATATATTTGTAGAGTACCTACCGAAGCCTATGGAAATAATCAAGGTGGAGTAAGCGTGCAGCTCGAGAGGAATTCTTTAATTTTCCTTTTTTATTTTTATTAATTTATTGTTTTTTTTTTTTAATTCTTGAATCAAGGCTACAGGAATATATTTTTCCTCCTCTCTTTTCTTTAATCCTACCGACATCGAAGTTTCTCGGAGCAAATCGTGGCGATTATTATTCGACGAAAAGGACGAAGCTTAAAATGAGGTTTACTTTGTCCTTTGTTTTTTGCATTGGCATCTTTCCGAGTGGGATCGTTCGAGGTGAAGAATTAAGGCTGAGAATGTGAGTTCGCGCGTATCGTTTGATTTATTTTTTATTTTATAAATCTTTATTTTTATTTTTAATGATATAATTGGTGGGATTAATTACGCAGTTTATGGAACGGCGAGGTGAAGGATATATGTGGAATACACTTTGCTTTTAGGTTTCGTAAGTCGTTACGATATTTTATTGGACTGCGAAGTAGGCCCCGTAAATATTGAATAGACTGAAAAGTTATACTGAACTTATTTGTTTAAGTCTTAGAGTAATAAGTGCACGAATGTATGAGTATATGATAATGATGAGTGCACGAGTGTATGAGTATAATGAGTATATCAGTACAATGAGTTTATGAGTATAATGAGTGTATGAGTACAATGAGTTTATCAGTATAATGAGTGTATAAGTACAATGAATGCATGAGTACAATGAGAGTATGAGAATAATCAGAGTATGAGAATAATGAGTGTATGAGTATAATAAGTGTATGAGTATAATGAGTTTATAAGTATAATGAGTGTATGAGTATAATGAGTTTATGAGTATAATGAGTGTATGAGTATAATGAGTGTATGAGCTTATAAGAATAATGAGTGTATGAGTTTATGAGTTTAATGAGTGTATGAGTTTATGAGTTTAATGAGTGTATGAGTTTATGAGTATAATGAGTGTATGAGTTTGTGAGTATAATGAGTGTATGAGTTTATCAGTAAATACACCCTTTTAATATGTATGAGTTTATCAGTAAAATAAGTGCATCAGTAAAATAAGTGTATGAGTATAATGAGTGTACGAGCATAATTGGCGCATTAACTCAATAAGAGTACGAGTGCAATGAGAGTACTGATGTCGTAAGTATATCATTATAATGAGTATATAAGACTGACGAGTGTGTGAGTTCAATAAGTGTACGAGTACTATGAGAGTATCGATTTCACGACTATCTGAATCTAATGAGTGTTACGAGTGTGTGAATTTAAGTGTAAGTGTACGAGTGTTAAGTACTTCTCTGTACGGTAATAGCCAACCGACTCTGTATACATATTCAAGGTATACAGACTCGCTTGAAAAGTCCATTCTGAAATTATTTTTCGTCCGCCTCAATTTGTTTTCCCCAGACGTGGCGGCTAAGTATAAAGGTTTGATGGCAAAGACGTCCCCGTCATTTCTGATCGTAAGTTTCCTGACCAAGTTTTTTCCGTTCATTATCAACCATTTCCAACTCCAACAAGTCTGAATCTCTCTCTCTCTCTCTCTCTCTCTCTTTCTCTCTTTCTTTCTCTCTCTCCCTCTCTCTTCTTCAATGAAGGTTTTTCTTTTTTTATCGTGACGTCGCACCACCCAGAAAAAAGCTCACATTGTACGAGACGTTATACGCGAACGATAGTGAGTTTCATGGTGGAACGTGCGTTTAATCAACGCTCGTGCACAAGCTAAGCCAAACGTTGCCTGCTTAAGAAGGTAATTTAATATTCAACCTCGCGCTGTGTGACACCAACGAGGAATCATATTTATAGATATTTATGCCGGATCTCTCGCAATGAGCCTTTTACTCGGAAAAGTGGGGGAAATACTTTCCTATAATATTTTGGTCGCAAACTCATAATTGGCTCGCATCTAAGTCCAAACAAACTCAAACAAACCAAAAAAAAAACCCAAACAAAGACGTTTTAAAAATCGACCTCGTTATAACCTATCTCGAAATCACCATGCTAAAACGCAATCTCAAATATATTTTTCATCAAGCGTATTTTTGTGATAAAGTCACTTCTGGGACCATGGAGTTCATTGAATAACCGATTCCTTCAAGGATTTCGAAGACTTTCGTAAAAACTGCCGGATGTGCTAATTAGCCGATACACCGTTGGTTATCAGCCAATCTATGGCGATTCTTAATGACTTTCCAGCTCGTTAATAGACCCCCATTAAAAACCAGCTTCCGTTGGATTATTGAGTTTTCCTTATTACTGGAGATTCGACTCCAATCAAAATATAAATATCCAAGGATTCACAAATCAAAATTTCACAAAGCACAAGGTTGTTTTTATGTGATTTTTTATGTGTACTTGACCTTGCAACGTTTTCAGTATGACACACTATTTTTCGGACACCCTGTATTTACTTGCAGAAGCTACAAAACGCATTTATTATTATTTATTGTAACGTAAAAGTCCAATGAAAATAATTAGTTGTCTTCGATCGATTTAATAAACCACTAAAAGGCATTTATTACAATTGAATAATTTCTTTGTAATTTAAAAGATCATTTATACTTTATAACGCTTTAAAGCATCAATAAAATAGATTTATCGTCATTTAAAAGTTCATTCGTAATTTATAGCCGTTGATTTTTGTCTTGAACGATAAAAAATAAATAACAAAAAAAAACAATTAAAAATGAATAACCAAAACGACCGATGACTTTTAAAAAAAACAAAAATGTCTCGAAACCTCGTTAATTATCATTCAACGAAAAAAAGTAAGAAAAATTGCAAAAAAATGAGCAACCCGATAGACGAAGAGCGTCGTTGCTAACGATGCAATTTTTTGTTCCCTCCGAGTCTTGGAAGACAAAAGGCCATAAACGTCCGAGACTTCGTATCGTAACAGTCGATAATTCGAGTCCGCGAGTACTCCGCGTACCGTCTAATATGATCGTGTGAAACCTGACAACAATCAATGTCTCGTGAAACTTTATTGGAAAAGCACGAGCCGGGCTTAATGACAGGCATTTTCTCATTTCTCGTCGCGATATTTTATAGCCTCGATATCTATGTACATCCAAGGATGAATATAATGGTAACCCGATCAACAGGGGGGAATCTTGGAAAGTGTGATCATGACACGATCGTGACATGCGATACAGTCCGGCTTGGCACGGCCCAACCAAGGCGAATCGACTGCCCCTTTCAATACTCCCAGGATATCTTCGAGGGGTATGGAAATTCCTTCGTAAACGATACTCTAATATCTCCTCGACATGTATATATATATATATATATATATGTGTTCGTACGATCGTTGCGATGGTGTAATTCCACCATGAAACCGCTTTTACCAGACTTTTAAGATCGACGTAACACGTATACGAGTCCCTTCGTGGGAGAACTACAAAAATGGAAAATTCTGCACGTATGCGATATTACGAGACGTCCATTGAAATCCCCCATACAAATGTTCAAGTACAATCGCGCGTGAGAAATTTTTTTTCATAAATTAAAAAAAAAAGGAATTTTCAATACATCTGGAATTTTCAGAATTTTTTTTATAAATGAAAAAGAAAAAATGAATTTTTTAATACATTGAATTCGTTACGAGCGCAGCGTGGAGAAAAGACGCGCGTAGTTCGGTCGCAACGAAAACCTACACACGTATATGTATGTGTGTCAACCGATAAGTGCAAAATTAGACTGGAAAATTGCGAAAAACCTTTCGGGGACATTTTTTCGACATTTTTCCGTAGAAATTGGGGGTTTGGGGCAAATCGAATAGTGGATTCGTGCTCAGGGGATAAAATTACATCGAAATGGAGCAATAAAAAAAAAATTAAAAATCCAAAAAATTTTTGGATTTTTAGGGAAAATAAGTTTTTTCGCTAAATCGTGGATAACTCTTTTTCCTTTTCGATTTGGCACTCCCCTTTACGCTCAATCTCTTTGTTATGATTTTCTCTTTAATATTATTTTTTAATTATTAACTTTCGATGATTTTTCGATTTTTGGCAGAATTTCAAAGTTGGACCATCGGTTTTTGCTAATTTTTCCATACATACCCCTTTGCCTCTTTTTTTCCGATTTTTCAAGTGGACTTTCCGGGAAAACTATTAGCGATATCGATACGAATCCAACGCCATT
>JAPYZI010006291.1:0-11552 GCA_030523105.1 Ophioninae sp. A BG-2022a | reverse complement strand
TGCAGTGACATTGATTTTAATGATCTAAAATGTTTAGTATACATTTTAGCGGGATTGTTGAGGTTTGTTACAGAAATGTCACACGAGTCTATAAAGGGTTAAGTTTGGTGGCTTCTAGCGTTATTTTGGTTGTATTGAAAGGTATGGGATACCATGTCTAGTGTCAACTCAAGTTAGGAGTTGATGCTTAGTCTTAGCTTCAACTTTTTGGTTGTTGAAGTTGCATCAGGTACTGTTGGATGACGTACATGGGCTTTCATCAAGTTTACGGTTGTTGTTTTGCAGAAGGGGTTGTTTTGGATTTCGTGGTAGCTATGCGGCAACATGACTGGACTGTCTTCAACTTGGGACTAGCCTAGAATTGCTTGAATCGTATCGATAGCTGTAGAGCACCATGCTTGGTCCGTCTTTAACTGTGAGATTCGGTATTCGTAAAGTTGCGTCGATAACTGTTGGATGTCGTTCCTGAGCTGTTTTCATTTATTTTTTGTCTGTTTGGGTTGTTGGTTTTGGTGATTTGGCTAACACGCCTGTTTGAAGGTTTTGGTTTGTTTGGGTTAAGACTGGAACCGATGGGTTGGTTTGGTCAAGACTGCAGAATCGAACGACGTTGAGAACAATTAGAGTTGTGGAAAAGTAGCCCGATGATACCTTTCCGATCAAGTGTAAACTTGTAACAGTGACTGCATACGCGATATCTTCGGATTACGATTTTGAAACGACGAGTTATGCACTCCTTGTCAGAGCCAATCACTTACCGCAATTGACTCGGTGGTCAATTACGGTGTCGCTTTTACTTTGCTAGATTGCCACTTCTCAGGAGTCTACTCCAAGACTGTACTTGCAATCAATGTGGAAAACTTCATACGAGTGGCTGTCACTTGATAAGTCTACTTGCTAGTCCCACACATCTCTGGCGAGAAAGCGCGTGTGGCTTCAGTTACAGCAGGCTAAACTAGATTCGACGCGATGTCTGGTAAAAAACAAGCTGGGAAAAGTGATTTATCGTAGCCGTGTCCTGATTTGGTCTGGTGATGGTGAAGATACTAGATGGGAACGGAATTTCACTGAAACCTGATGGAGGACACTGGGTACAATGCGTATTAGATGGCTGGAAGTACCTAACGGTCAGAATCAGATCAATGTTACTTAGAGGGATGAAAAAGGTTTGGCTCAAGCTTTGACGAAATTACTGATAGGTATCGGATTGCAGTTTCGATGGGACTTACTCATCTAATTGTACCAGCATCGGGGCATGACGATGCAATTGGTCTACGCGTCATAGGACCCAATGGACAGGCCCAAGAGCACCGAATAATTCTTCAGTAGCTTAGTTTAGCTGAATACATTAATTGTCCACATCTAGCACATGGGTTGCAGCACATCGGTTCCAGCAGTAACTGGTCCCAATATTCTTACAAAGTGGTTGAAATGCTTATCAAAGATGATACCATCGCGGTCCCCAGAAGTTGCGCGAACTTGTCCCATGCGAAGCGTCGCAAAGTTGTCCGAAGCTTTGAAGTTAAAGTTGGGTATGCTAGGTCGTTTGTGCGGTGAACGTGGTCGGGTCTCTCAAGGGAGGACCACCCCGAGGGTCATTGCATTGTTAGTTGCATCGGTAACAGGCTACCGTCTGATTGGACTCCATGACTGAGACCGAGAGATACAGCTTGTTTGAGGCTGAAAAGAGATGCTGGATGGAGCTGGATCGCGAATGAGAGGATTGAACGAGGTGAGCGATAGTTGGTAAAACGTTGGGAGGAAAGAGATCACGAAGAGGAACAAGTAAGGCTGCTAAGCTCTCTCTGGCTTGCTCTCGCGCGTCACACATACACACGGACACACACGTATGGAGTTGGGTGTGCGCGGCAGACAGGTTGTCCAGATTCCACGGAAGGTCGTTTGCTTTGCTTACCGCGGCGTGCGCGCGGTTCCTGTGCGCTTAGAGACTCGGCTAACATCGCTCCGGGGACCACTTCTCCGACGCCATGAGTGCGCCTCAACCCCCCCCACCACTACTACCATGTGATCCACGTGCTCGTTGCACGAACACGCGTAATCTCAGCCAACTTGTATGGGTCTCGTCACTCTCCTGATACACTCCGTAAGGCTGATCACTTATGCACACGAGATCAGCCGAACTCGTTGCCGCTGTGTGACCCCCCGTTGTTTCAACGAGGATTTCCGATTAGCCTCGAACACATCCCAACCGGTCTGCCAATCGATCGTTGCTGAGAAATGACCTGGCAAGGCATAGGGAACACCGAGGATCATTGCAAGATCCAGAATTATGACGGCAGCGCGATATCTGGGGCTTGATGACGGATATCAGGCTATCGACCTCCAAATTCTGATACTTGGATCCAGTTTATTATGAAGCTCGGAAAGTTGGCTACTACTTTTTAAGCTCTTGGTTGCTTTTCTACTGGGTTTCTAACGCGATTGATGATGACAAGAGGCATGAGGATTTTAATGAAACGGCAGGGGAGTTAATGCAGGTTGGCGTCCACTCAGTTGTGGTTTCCTTGTTTGACAGCGTTGCGTCTACTTTGCTGATTAGGATCTTTGAGACTGATGGATACTTATTAGGACCCGGACCAAACTGCTGCGATGTTTCAGCCCAGCAGGCTGCTTATCACTCTCCAGGGTTTCTTGTCTCTCTGCAGTTGGAAAATGGATTTCTGATAGGATCGATGATCATCAAAAACATCAGAACTTTGGTCAAGTTAATGTAGAGTTACGATGATTACGATCCAATTGGGGTTCCCTTGTCATTTGGTATTTTACTCAGTTGGCAGATATACTTCTTTGACTCGGGATGTTGTTGTTGGATGTTGTTGAGTAGTCGGGATGTTGTTGCAGTTTTATTTGGAAGGTGTTAGGTACCTAGCTGCGAAATACCGATCCAGTTGGATACCGTTTCCTCATCAATTGATCATTATCCGGTACGGAGGAACTGATGGGGCTTGTAAATTCTTATCTCTGGGCCTCATTTGGGACTCCGTGAAGGCGCCATTTGATGTTTAATAAACAAGTCCAATAGCGGTTGTGTAACACGACCAGGCAGTAACGTTGTTCGATGGGCCCGAACTAATTGATTAGCTGATAATGAAGGGGCGTTACTTGAAGGAGAGCCCCTCGAAGATCCGTACATCTTTTCAGCGGTAGACTCCTACGAAGCGCGCGTAAATTATACTCAACTAACGTGTACTTTTTATCGCTCGTTGCGGTAGAGTGGAGCCTCGCTTGAGCCCCCAGTCATCACGAGCGCCCTCCTTTGTGCTCGCACCTTTGGGGTCGTGTGCCGTTGAACATGGAATATTAGCTGGAGGTCACGTAACGTTTTTAATCAAATTTTCGCAGCCCGTAGTCATACTAAGGTCGCGCAGGATTTACGAAATTTTTCTGGACTTTCGGTCACGGGATGACCTTCACAAGTTCGCAAGGGCAAACAAGGCTCAATATTACGTACCAGTGTTCAAGGTCAAACAAAGTTCAACATGACTTTCCAGAAGTCAAGTTCTGTAGAGGCTACACACGGCTTAGGATGACCTTGAACTTTTCAAGATTTTACACGATCCAGGATTCCATTTGATGAGGTCATACAATGCCGATCGTGATCTCTCAGCTTTTATGGTTAAACACGATCCGGCATTATCTTCCAGTTGTCAAAGTTAAATAAAGTCCAGTATGACCTTTCAGTTTTCAAGGTCAAACATGTCCCAGGATGATATTGCAGTGGACAACGTTAAACAAGGCCCAGTAAGACTTTTCAGTTTTCAAGGTCAAACCAGCCCCAGGATGACCTTCCAGTTCTCAAGGTCAAACATCGTCAATTCTATTTTAAGGGGCCTAATGCGTCGTCATTTCATTTTTATGTACGTTTCGTGTCTCTCTCTCTTTCTCTCTCTCGACACGCTTCTTCTTTTCCCTTTTACCCAGACCTTTTTAACACCACGACATAGATCTGACTTAGTCGTGGCATGAAAGTTTATCGCCTCTCACCACTGAGAATATTTTTCTTTCCAGCTCCTATACTTTTTGGGCCTTTCGCAAATGCTTTTTTTTGTTATTATTATTTCCTTTTTTATGACTCCAACAACCTTCGCCTTTTGGATCTTTTTCGTTCTCCTATTTTTTTTATATATACATATTGGAGAACACGAGAATGCGATTTCCACTTGGCACGTCGACGATCATTTTATCGCTCGTTTTTGGGTATTACATTTTGAACGGTGTCATTTGAAAAAAGAAAATATTTTTTTAATGTTTCCTATTGCTCGTTTTATTAGTCGAACGTTTGTTTATCATTCATAAACAATTCCGTTCAGTTTCGTATTGTAAATTGACAAGCCTCCAAATTTGGACCATCATTTTTCCCGTCAGTTTTTCCACTAATAATTTAACAAAAATTAAGTTTCTTCGGGCCTGAGTTTTTTTGGATTTAAGTTTCTTTGGCTTCGGGAAAGTATGAAAAAAAAATTTAAAAAAGATACACTTTTGATTTAATGTTTTCTTTTGCTCTCGATAATTAGTCGAGAGCAAGAGAACAATGAATTTGTAATAAAAGTCGTCAATATAATTATTATTAAAAATATATTGCGTAGAATTATTCGAAACCGAAAATTCACATTCGAAATCAGTTTACAGAGCGTAAAAATTTTGTAAACTACGTTGGCGGCTTTTAACATATCAGGTCCAAAAGCGATCAAACGTAAAGTATTGGGAATAATGTTTAAATAATTGTTAATAATCTTGGTGCATTTGCAATGGAACGCACGTGCCTTTATATGTACGACAATAGAGTAAGTATCGAGCACATTCGTACACAGTATGACAAAGTACTTGGCGACAAATTATATTTTCATACCTTTCCGAGAACCCCCTCCCCCTCCCTCCCCCGCCCCGCGTTATCGCGCTTGACTAATCGCGTCGAGCATTCGATTCAATATTCCCCCGTCGCTTAATGTATATTTATGTTTTAACCCGGAGACATGAGAAAAGTACTTGGATACGGATATTGAAACTTTGCGGGAGCACGCGCGCGCGCTTATATTCCGCGTATTAACATATAACGCTACGCGCGATTCTCCAGCGATATGGTGACCAAGATTTCATGCGCGATTATGTACTTTTGCCGTAATTATTCAATTTGGCACGGCTGGCGCGTTAACTTCTGCGTATTGTTGTTATTATCTTGTATATCATTATAATTATTAGCAGGATTGTTACGATAATAAAATCATTGTTTTCGTTCGCGTTATACAAATTATTATCATTGTTATCATTATCATCGTCATCGTTATCATCGTCATCGTCATTATTATCATTATCACCATCGGGATAATTATTATCATCATCATGATCATCGCAATGATTATTATCTTCATCATGATTATCACCAGCATCATCAACATCACGATAATTATCATCATCATCATGATCATCCGTTGATTATTATCTTTATCATGATCATCACGGTGATTATCATCATCATGATTATCAACAGCATTATCATCATCACGATAATTATCATCATCATCATCAGCATCATCATCATCATCATCATCATCATCATCATCACGATAATTTTCATCATCATCACGATAATTATCATCATCATCACGATAATTATCATCATCATCACGATAATTATCATCATCATTATCATCATCATTCAAAATTGTTATCAGCACCATAATTATTGTTCGGCACGATTGATTCGCACAGAAAATTTGTTCAACAAAAGCTGACGAATATCACATCCCCCGAAACATAACAATATTTAATTGTTCTTTCTTTCCTCGATATAATAGTTACGATGACTACTGTAGGATGATCGATACGATCGTTATGATGATTATTGTTACTATTATCACTACTACTGATCGGGGGGGGGGGGTAATTTGCGGATGCATCGAGGTTCGTCGATTACCTCAGCGGAGATTTTCCATTGATTAAAGGGAGCAATGAACCGGCTCGCCTTATCGTAGCTATACGGAAAGGCGTCAATGCGAGGTGCGCATGCGCGTCGAAGACGCCCGAGCGCCCAAGGCGCACGCGCACACGCGCTGTGACGCTGCCTCGCGCGCATGCGCACAAGCGCCCTCCGTCGTACCATCGTACCTCCGGACGGTCCACCGTACGTATAGCGTTTTCCCATTAAAAGGTGTTATTACGTGCGCGAACACGCGAGAAACCAAGCGGGCGGCGGGAACGGAGAAAGAGAGAGAGAAAAAGAGTAGCGCGGACCCCTTTTAGGTTAGGTATGATCGCGACGTTTACCAGTGTCGATCGAGACCGCAGATAAACGCCAAGACTTCTCGAGTCCCATGAACGGATACAAATTAATGCGCAACATTACATCCACCGTACCCCATTTTTACGAATGCAGCACAAGAAGGAAAAAAACAAACATAATTGCAATTGCAATAAAACAAAAATGAAACTATGAATTTATTCATATCTCGGATAAACGAACGTCTTAATTTTCGAACCGGCTCGAAGAAACTCAACGTTTCAAAATCTGATTCCAAATCTAATGACGAAATATGGAAAATCAACGCTAATCAGGAAAAATCGAAATTCAAACGCGACAGAACTCTAAGCCAAAGATTTAAATAAATAACCACATCATATCGAAACAAGAAACCCAAACAAAACCAATCGAATCAAAGAACAAAGAAATTTAAATTAAAAAATTCTAAACCAAAGATTTAAAAAAATACCTAAATCGTATTAAACCAAGAAATTCAAACAAACCCAATCGAATCAAAGAACAAAGAAATTTAAATCCAAAAATTCTAACCCAAAGATTTAAAAAATACCTAAATCGTATTAAAACAAGAAATTCAAACGAACCCAATCGAATCAAAGAACAAAGAAATTCAAATTGAAAAATTCTAACACAAAGATTTAAAAAAATACCTAAATCGTATTAAACCAAGAAATCCAAACAAACCCAATCGAATCAAAGAACAAAAAAATTCAAATCCAAAAATTCTAACCCAAAGATTTAAAAAAATACCTGAATCATATCAAAACAACAAACCCAAACATATCCAAATAAATCGAAGCACAGAGGAATTCAAATTCTAAACCCTAACCCAAAAATGAAAACAAGACCCGAATCATATCAGACCAAGATCGAAGAAAAATACAAATGACGTAAAATTCAAACCCAAAGCAGAAAAAAAAATCAACCAAAACCTAGCAAAAAATTTGTTTAATCTTTGGGTTAGAATACCCAACCAAATCGAAACGTAACAAACTCCAAACCTCATCAAAAGCAAACCTAAATAAAACTCAGAAGAAACGTAACTTAAATGCGAACCTAACCAAACTGAAACTACGGCAAAGTGAAACCCAAAATAACCAAAATCCAATTCTAACTGAACATAACCCAAACTCGAATCCAACAAAACCCAAACCTAACCAAACTAAATCCATCCGAAAAATTATCCCCAACTTAACTAAACCGCAACAAATACAAAACCCAACTAGAAATAACGAAATCAAACAACAACACCACCTCAACCCAAACTAAGATGAATTCAAACCGAAGGAAAAGCCAAAAGCAAAAACCTCAGACCTAATACAAACGACCTTGAATCGATCAACCTTTCGTTAGGGATTACAAAACTCTCGAACGGAAATCCAAATTCCAATGATGGCAAAACATCAAAAACCGAGACCGCAGTTTCTTATTTTTTTGTTCATTTCTCCTCTTAGTCGCCTCTCGTCCAAAGTCAGCTTGTCTACACGCGCATGTATCGCAAGGGCCGAGTGGGGAGGGCGAGTACATACTCCGCACAAGTATCTCGGTTAAAAGACTCGGGTTCTCGATCTCCCCGAGCCTTGTAATTTTCTTTCATGCGCACGCGGTACGAAGGGCAGGAGGGGAAAAAAGACAGAGAGAGGGCAAGGGGAAGAGGGTGGCGGGAGCAAAAGATAGGGGAAAGGGATGCAAGGAATCGGCGTGTTTGGAGTTTGGCTCCAGTGGTCTTTTTCCCCTTTTTGCTTTTTTTTGCTCTTCTCTTCCCCTTCCCTCCCCTCCCCCTTCTCAACTCGCCCTCTCTCTATTTTCTTCTTCGATGTACGTTCTTTTTGTTTTATTTACCCGTTGCTCATTTGAGATCCCGCCTCAGCTGCGCGCGGGGGGGGGGGGGGGGGGGGGGGGGGGGGGGGGGGGGGGGGGGGGGGGGGGGGGGGGGGGGGGGGGGGGGGTTGGGAAAGGGGGGGGGGGGGGGGGGAGGGGGGGGGGGGGGGGATGTCCTGCGAGGCCACTTCGTAATTCGACAAACGTACGAAGAGCCGATTTCGCGATCACCGCTGCAGCCTCTCCTCGAGGCTCATTCCTCATTTGCGCCGCCGCGAGAGACGAAAGAAACAAAATAAAAGAAAAAAACAGAAGGAGCGCCATCACGTGACCGAAATTTACCGGGGCACGTTGGTACTCGACGTGAAGAACGGCGAGCGAGCGCCGTCAAATTGAGGTTAACCTCAAAATCGGCAAAAACGTCCCACTGGGAGCGCCCCCTACCAACTGTCTCCTGTCTTTTCTTCGTCCGTAAATTAATATCGGAGTGCTCGATTTGAAGGACGAGGTTACGACGTATCGCGGACGCGCGCCGGCCATCTTAAGATACGTTTTACGACACGGGGATCTGTAGACGTCACGTGACCGGAAAGAATACAAAATGATTCATATCTCGAGAATCATTCGTCCGATTCACTTTGAATTTTTTCACGGAACGGACGTTTGCGACTTTTTTTTATCGTGTCACCTTATGGCTTTTCGATATATTTATCCTTTTGTTAATAACGAATTGTTTAATTTACTGTTTTCGTATCGAACAGATGTAATTCTATTTATATTTCGTTACACCGTTATAATTATTATTATCTAATAATTTATTCTCACCATCATCTAATTTTACTATAGCTAATGGTATTCTTTTTGTATATTAATTATTTTATTATTATTCCCTAAATGTTCACGATTATTCGATAATTAAAAACGTTTCTTTTATTTTTTTTTTTTACTTTTATTCCAATCCTCCTTAATTTTCAAAGTTATCAATATTTTACGCTGCAAAAAAAACTCGAGCTCGTCAAGAATACGTATGAACAGTGAGCAAAGTTACAATCACTTACTCGCGATAGTTACGTTGAAAAAAAATCTTAAACATCGACGTATAGTTCAGTCGACCTATAATTCTTATAGTTCCAGGAGGGGGCGCTCATTGGATGCTGTAGGGGGTTGTTTCAAGGTGGTTTGATCCACGAGGACGATTTTCACGGTATTTCAGAAAACATCGTCGTACCTGTACATTCAAGAATATTAATCCAAAAAACAAATCCGCTACAGATGATAGACGAAAGTGGGGGAGAGGGGGTGAAATTCGTAGTTTCAGGACCGTTCTTCTTTCCGAGGGAATTCGATAGCTCGCGCAAAGGATAGGTGAAGAGAGCATGATACAGACACGCATTCACGGATCCGCAACACACACGTGGTCACTTGCCACATCGAGGAAAGAAAAGACGAAAGACGATACGTGAATGTGTACACCCACGCGTTGTGTGTGCCGGACAGATTGGACCGCGGTGTTTCTTCAGCGATCCGGGGTCCCCGTTGAGACTCACGGTGTATCGAGCACAAGATGGCCGCCCCTCCTTCCCCTTCTCGATGTTTCTCTCTTTTCCCGGTGAACCGTTCAAACGTGTCCTGATCCAGCGCGAACGAAGCATGCGCGGAGAGAGAGAGAGAGAGAGAGATATGCGAAGTTCTTCATCCAATTGTTTCTTAAGGGCATGACGAACATTACCACGTGACACACGAGTGCGAGAGAGATACTCGAAACGTTTTAAACCACGATATCTCAGGAATGAAACGTTTTCATTCAAAATGGCAACCGGGGGCCCCTCGGTGCCATCGTCCTGAACGCACACAACAAATTTCGTATCGATTGGTTCAGCCGTTTGAGAGAATAGTGATTTCAAAATTTCGAAGTGGACGGATGTGGATTATTGGTTTCTCGTCGCGACTTTTCAAGGATTAAACATTTTTATCAAAAAATGACGAGCAGGAGGCCATCTGTGCCATCGTCTTGAACGCCCACAACAAATTTCGTACTGATTGGTTCAGCCGTTTTAGAGAATAGTAGTTTCAAAATTTCGAAGTGGATGGAGACGTGTTCGTCATGCTCTTCAAGATGATGGCACAGAGGGCCTCCTTCTAGTCACTTTCGATAAAAATGTTTCATTCTTGAAAAATCGCGACGAGAAAACGAGAACACTCCTCCGTCCACTTCGAAATTTTGAAAGCCCTATTCTCCCAAACGGCTGAACCGATTGGTATGAAATTTGTTGTGTGCATTCAGGACGATGGCACCGAGGACCTTCTGCTCGCCATTTTTAATAAAAACGTTTCATTATTGAGAAATCACGGTTTGAAACGTTTCGACTATCTCTCTCGCACTCGTGTATCAGGTGGTAATCTTCGTCATGTCCTTAAAGCGAGTTGACATTCTTTGGTGGGTTAGGGGGGGAGGGGTATCGCGAGAGACGAATCTATGGGACGCTGATCAGACAGAGGTCGCGTCAAGGTCACGATAATATCGACCTTTTCCCGCGAGGTAACTCATACACACGTTCGTGTTTATATACGCGTCTTCTTCTTTCCCCTCCCCTGCCTCTCACCCTTCTCAACGTAAAAATCCCACGCGTGGGAATAACTCGGGGCAACGTAGAAATGTTGTCTTTTGAAACATGATATTTCTAAGCACGAATTCTAAACGTGAATCAGGTCGCGCGTGTCATATCTCAGGAGGCACATCGTCAACATTTCGTTACGAACGCTTTCGAATGACAAACCTGAAGCGTATGACTTCAACGCCTTTTCATCCCTCAGGGATGTTTATCATTTTTCGATTTTTTAATAATTGTCGATTAATTTGGTAAGATATTAAATAACCAATATAATGATGAAGTTTCCAGGACTTAAAAGATAGTCAATTTATGATACTTAAAAGATATTCAATTTATGATAATAATTGAAATAATAATAATAATTTTTTATATAATGTTGTTAGTGATGATAATAAGAACAATCAAACTGGAAGTTGCATCAATATTTTTTGTCGTTATTATCGTTGGTGTTATTGTTATTATTGTTGTTTTTTTTTTGTAAATTCTACTGCCATTGATATTATTGTTATATTCGTTTTTGATATTATTATTAATGTTGTTTTTTCTTCGCTGTTATTATGTTTAATTGACGTTGCAGTTACTATTGTTGTTGTTTCATACCATTATTGTTTTGTTATCGATATTGTTGTTATCACTTTTGTTCTTTTGTTATTTACGTTCTTGTTATTATTATTGTTATTTTCCGTCGCTCTTGGTGTTATAATTGTAATCGCTATTAGTGTAAACATTATTATTATCAACGTTATTATTATAATGATTATTTTGCAGGTAAAAATATGAAAAAATCAATATTTCTAATAAATTTTCTAATTGTTCTAATAATTATATTTAAATATAACAAT
>JAPYZI010006290.1:0-12227 GCA_030523105.1 Ophioninae sp. A BG-2022a | reverse complement strand
ATCGATGGTCCGACTTTGAAATTCTGCCAAAAATCGAAAAATCATCGGATTTTAATTATTAAAAAAGCATTTTGAAGAGAAAATCATAACGAAGAGATCAAGCACAAAATAGGCTACCAAAACCCAAAGGGAGAAAAGTTATCGACGTTTTAGTGGAAAAACGTATTTTGCCCAAAAACCGAAAATTTTTTTTGATTTTTAATATTTTTTTAATAGGCCCTTTACGATGTAATTTGATCCCCTACCTTAAAACTCGTTTTTCTTTGCTTCGTTCCATGCTTTCGACAAAAATTCTGTGATATTCGTAATCAGCATTAAATTTCCGATCAAATAGACCCTTTTTTCCGTTTTTCAAGTATTAAAATGGTTTGCTTGAAAGATACAGCATTTCAGATCGTCCCTTATTTGGGTACAAATGATAGTTTCTTTCAATCGTAAGCAGCCCCGAATTTTGTTGAAGGCACTAAGAAAAATGTTGTTTCCATGCAAGGGACACTTTACCGATGAGGGATGAGATGCTCACTAGAGATTTATGCTGCTCGTTACGGAGACCGCATCGCCGTTCGGAGCGAGGACCGCAATATGAGCCGTTCCGTGATCATCGGAGCTTGCCCTCGAAGCGCCGTAATATTCGGGCTCGTTGCAGGTCGCGTCGTCTCGTATCTTCGCCGAGGTTTCTCGAGCGAACTCCTTCGACGTTAACCTTGCCATGATCTGTGTAACATCGAGGCCTGAGTCGTCACGCCTGTTTTTAGGCACCCCGGGTCGTCACACATGGTCCTTCGGACTTTGCACTTCGTTTCGTTTGTAACAAATACAAAAATGGATACTGTTAGCTTCAATCACAGTAAAACCGAAATGCCGGACTAAAAGTGTAGCAACATGTATTCGAGAGTTGCAACGTTTCGAAGAAACGTTTTGTTCTTTTTTAATGCAAAAACGGAATCGAGCAATGTTCCAGTGGACCAAGATATGACGTTTTCCGAGTTATTCGTTTATACTACACCTCGGTCTGGTCGACAAAGTTTTCGTCGCCCAGTTGCATTCTCAGAGCGTACGCGAACTTCCACGTTTCGATGATCCTATGATACGTGATTATCGTTTCCTCGAGACTTCCAAGAGAACGCGGATCGAAATGGTAGTTCTCGAGGACGTTGAGTACGAAAGCGAGAAGAGGTCCGCTGCTAGGTAGTCCCGATGTTATCAGCTGCAATCCACCAGACAAGTCCGTTTTGATTGGCTTCGCCCAGAGTGGCCTGTTCGGAGCAACATTTTGAAAATGACAATGCTAGGGTCATAATGCTAGAAAGGAAATATTGAAAACCGTAATCGTGATGGATTTATTAGGCACTATTGGAACTTGCGGTCGAGAGCAATAAACGATGAGGTCAGAATATCGTGGAAGACTTTTCGTAAGCCTCAGTTGAATGTCGTAGAGAGAACAGAAAAAGAGAGACAAAAGAAGGCTCGCCTGTAATTATTCAAATCCTTGATCGTCAAAATGCTCCCTCGTTTCTTGAGATCCTTCACCAAGCGTTCGCCCAAACTGCCGTGATAAAAAAAAGGCGCACCTTTTTCAGCTATCAGCCGCAGAGACTCGCAGACTTTTCGTGGCCTTATTGTTGTACCTGGTCTCACGAATTGTCCCGATTCGTCGACGAACATTTCTCTGCACCGAAAACGAGAAGGTTAGAGAGGTTAATTGTTACATGACTCAATTCGTGCCTCGATATAGATCTTTGGAAAAAATTAATTCGTGTGAATTACATAAAATGTTATAAAACGCACCTGAGCGTTGGATCGTTGAAAATATTCGGTGGATGAATCGACAGAGCGTCGTACTGAGATTTTGTTAGGGTGTAACCGTCTTTGCACAATTGGATACTAGGCTCGAACAAATCGTACCAGGGTAACTTGCCGAACATCCGATGAGCCTCCCAATAACCTGCGATCTCGCCTGGTACACCGATCGAAAGACCACCTACGAAGGTACATCAACAACGTTTCAACTAGTGAAAATATAGAGTTGTTCCATCCTTTCACTTTCCACATATAATTACCGATCTGCGACGCCGATGGCGATTTATTCAAAAACATATCTGGCGTGGATTCGATGGGTGCGGTTTCCCGAGCATTAAGAAAATAGGCCTGGCCACTAGAGCGTTCGTACACGGTCATGACGAATCCTCCGCCAATTCCCATGCTCTGCATGTTGACCAGGCCGTTGCATATCATTGCGGCAACAGCTGCATCCACAGCTGATCCGTTTTGATCAAGCATCGACCTGCCGTAGCAAAAGGATTTGTTTCACTTTTGGTTTTCTTCCCGTATGCGTACATGGGTATGTACGCACTTGCCAATTTTGGCGCATGGTGAGCCATCGACGCAAACCACCCCTCGCTTGAAGCTCCTCAGCTCGCTCCACGATGGTGGCTGTGGATAATATGGATCCGGCGGAACAAGATCTCGTCCCGTACTCTCTTCATCATCGCCCGAACTTGAAAAATGCGAGCTGCGACTGTGGCTCGCGCGGTCGATTACCGAACCAAAAATACCAACAATGAGCAGCAGACCAGCTCCTGCTATCGGTATTAATCGACAAGGGCTATATCTCAACCTGAGGACAAGCGAATTAAGTAGGTACTCAGTGCTGAACAGCTCGATTCGGTTACTATTTACTTTAGTGATTTTCCCAAAAAATTAGCCAAACTTTTTTTTTATTTTATCACGTGTGTGCACCAATTTCAAAATTCTATTACTTTTTATGGGGTGAAAACGTGAATTTCAGCTTTCTCTAATTAAACATCATCATTAGCAATCCAATTAACAAAAAAATAGCCGGAAAACAATGTAGTGTCTTCCAGAAAATTCACGCCGAATTTTATCACACGTCTCTGCGAACTTTAAAACCCAATAACTTTTTATGGGAAAGCGGGTTTCAGCTTCTCTCGACCGAATATACTCGTTCATAACCCAATCAATGAGAAATTGATAAAAAAAAACAAATTCTAGACTCATTTTTTGGAAAAGCGACTAGAGTAAATAATTACCCAGAAACGTACTCGTTTAGGCGGCTTTTATTTTCCACGTTGAATCTCGCCAGCTGTTCCGTCCGAACGACTAGACTATGGTTTTCCTCCTCAATCCCTGTGAGGTCCTCGTTGTCGCGACGCGAGTTTCCGCGCTTTGAAATCATTGTGACGCTTCGTCCGACGGGTCTCCTCTCCGTTGGCTCGTTTCCGCGAACGTCGGATATTATTTTCTCCCCTTTCTTCTCTTCCTTTTTCTCATATTCGCGTTTTCCCGGACGCACGTAAAATCTTTGCGCAAAACGTCCTCGGAAGCCGGACGTTTACACGGCGATTCTACGTCGTACGATAGACCGAAGTTCATCGCGAAGCGACGCGTATAGGACGCGTACGAGGAATCAGCTGTTTCGCCGATATTGATTGGGGCACGCGCACTCGCGACGGAAGTCGTCTTCCCTCGCGTTCGCAAACGCGGGCGATGAAAATCGCGTTGAAGCGAAATCCCGCGGTCCCCTTCTTTCCGGTCGCGCGAAAGAAAGCAAACAAAATCATAAGCTCGAGTTACGGCCATCGTAGGCGATACGTTCGCGACATTGGTTCTTGATTGTCACAAATATCAAATTCTTCCTATCTACGGAATTACGACTAAAGTTTGTACACCTAAACAAACCCAAACAAAAGTAATCAACAAGATGTATATTACCGTAATTCAGTCGAAAGATACAATGAAATATAACAAACTTGAAAAAAAAATGTGAGGCCTCGGGCATAGTTTTAGTCTTTTCGGTCACTGCGACGTCCAACCGGGTCGTCATTTTAGCTCACGTCACAGTACAAGTCTGATTTACACGCGACGAGCCCGGTCTTGGCATTTATTGCATAGTATTCTCCCTTTCGTCGTTCTTCAATACGAATCGTTGATCGCTTCTTCGCGGAGTCCATGGTTCTCGTTTGTGGTTAAATAAACCGCGCGTGTTGAGAGAAAATAAAAAACATCGATGGTAAACACACACGGGAAGAGTTTTCGGGGGGGAGGGGGGAGGTGATCCCCGTTGCGGCTCAACGAGATTCGTTAGCGTTTCGTGTTTATATTTTTTTAAGTATACTCGCAAGAATCCGGATTGATCGACTCTCCTCGGGATTGTAAACACGGTGGTGAGTATCGTGAAAAGAAAGAGAGCTACGACGATTCGCGCATTCCGATGTTCGAATCTTTCGTGGTCCCGCGCGGCTCACAATGGCGGATGTCGATCGTACGTGTGTGCGTGCGCACCTTTCTTATCGGCGGCCGATTATGCGTGCGAACTCGTCGATGGATCGTGTGTCGCTCTTTTTACGTAGAAAAATATATAATAGCTTTGTACGATATGTCGTATTGATTTTCGAGAGAGTCGATGAGGGAAACGAGGCCGCGTGCGTCGCGGATGGAACACGGGAAATAGATACGCGCGTGTGTGTGTTTTTTTGTATGTGTGTATACGCGTTGTGAAAACTATGAAAGAGTAAAGAGAGGTCGCGATATATTTGGGGCAACGGCTGCTTCTGGATCGAGGGAACTTTTCGATTTTTTGTGGTCGCGATGACTCGCTCGCGATCCGTTGCGAGATCTTTTCCGATATTGGTCTCTGGCGATCGCGGCACGCGACTTGTTGGTTATCGCATCGTCGAGCTTCGAGATTTGGCCGTCGTCGGAACTGCTCCAGCCGCTGGTTGGCTCGCTCTCGCTTGGCTCGACTCGCGTCTCAGCCGAGGACACTTTGTTTTCCGTGGGTTCTTCATCGCGCGAATATCGAGTCTCGTTCGTCTGCGGAACACCGATTACATTTTCGATCAGTGCAGACGCTATTTTCGGGTAGTCTGGAAAGTGGCGGTTCTTAGAGAAGACCCGGTCGGTGAAGCTGTGTGTGAGGTCGCTTGCCTCGTTGTAACTACGAAGTGGACGAGAGATCGGCTTTACAGATATTAGGGAATACATAACCTCCAAACTGCGGGAAAAGTACTTTTCGTTGCTCTCCTTTATGTGTCTAAGGGTCACGGTCGGGGGCCGGGTTACGTGACTCGAGTGAGTCGTAAAAGTCAGAGCCGTTTTATTTCAGAGCTAAGGGATAAAAGGAGAGAAAAAGGCTAGCACACGAGCAGCTTAGGGATCGACGTAAAGGGAACCGTCTGAAAACTTCCAGAAAAACCCATCATCCTCGCATTCTTGCATGTAACGGTAAATCTATCAGGCATCAAACGTCCTAAAATATTCCGGTTATCCGAGAAGATCGGGACAACTGAAATCATCGTTGTAAAATCTTACGACTCGAGCTATCATTAAATTTTCCACATAGTTATCAATTTTTCGACAGGATTATCAAAAATAATCATCGGGACGTTTGACTCGCGGTTTTCGAACTTTTATTTCCTCTTCGAAATTTTTTCCAATGTTTGCGATTAACTCGGATTTTGAATTCAGAATCTTCATAAATCAATTTGTTGTTTCCGCGACGTTTGCCTCCGTAACAAAAACTTGTTGCGCCAAAAATTAGAAAAGTGCTTCACCGAACAAGTCCACCCGACGAGATAGGTTAATGATTGGTGCAAACGTGAAAGAAGGTCGGGAAATAAGTTTGATAATCGCAGGCATCGCGTAAAGCGTCGAGAGGGAAGAAAATGATCGATCTTACGGGAACATTGGTCATCTTAGAGGAGAGCGTTAGAGTCGTAGTGGTGGTGGTATCGGTGCAATCGCTGCTTTCACTGTTGGCCGCAGCGAGACAGCGCGACTCCTCCAGGCTTGCCACCCGTTCGATTCGCTTTTCCGCAAAATTCGCTTTGAAGTTGGCGACACCAGGTATCTTTGGCGTAATGATTCCGGTGGTCCAAACACTCGCGTCGCTGCTCTCAGTGCTGCTGCTGTCGCTTCCCGTCCTCACGTGTCTCCATCGTCGTTCTATCGATTATTTTCATGCAGATACAAAAGCCCAAACGAAAAGCAGCGCAAACGAAGGAAGCTTAATAAATTTTTCAATTTCTTAAATGCTTTCGATATCTGCGGAATCGGACAAGCGGAACGGCAAATTTATGGCTCGACCATTTGAGAAAATGAGGGAACAACGAAATTGTGGATTCTTGGCAGATTGCCCCGTGCGGGAATCCGCTCGGAATCGATCGGACCACCTCGCTCGGTTCAAACTGGTACATCCTCAATTATTTGATATCGTTTCTTCATTTCTTTTTTATACGCTACCGACAATGCGCTTCGGTATTCCGAAAGTGAAGGTCACAAGGTCACAAGGCAAGGTTACGAAAGGTGAGGATGAATGATGAATCCAAATATTGGAATATCTACTAAAGATATTAAAGGTCCAAAAATTTAGCGGCGTTTCTCGTGAAAGAGGCGTCACGACCGATCTCACATATTACACGGGGTAAAAAGAAATCCATCATTTTCTGGAATCAACCAATCACAAAACTGTCGCAAGAGTTTGTTCAGTACGAAATCTCATATTTTCCACGCCATCTAGTGTAACCCGGTCGGACTTGCACAACGCGAGATACGGACAACTAGAGCCACCTATCGGAAAAGTCATGGATTTCTTTTCTACGCCTAATATTTAATCGTTTATACACATTTTACCGAATGAATTTGTGGAAAAGAAGTCTCAATGATGAAGATGGTATTTATGGTGCACTCTTTCCACCAGAGATCTGGGCTAAGAATGTGCATGAAACCAAGCGTTATCTATTGATTATTTCCAAAGTGAAGCGATCCAATTGGTTCTTTAAAAAAAAAAAAAGGAATCCGATTGGTCCTTTCCAAAGTAAAGTGATCCAATTGGTTCTTTCCGAAATGAAGCGATCCAATTGGTCGGCTCCAAAAGTCAGTTTTTGGCGATCATCTCTGGTGGAAATCTAGGTTAAACGTCACGGACGTTATTGGTCAAGACTCACTTTGGCAACGAGACGACAAAGTCGCGTTTCCGCTCCCGGGAAGACGGCGATTGGGTCCCCCGAAGGGACTTCTGCCATCCTTCGTATCGCCGGCGTTGCTGTAAGCCCGGGTCACGAGAATTCTCGGGCTCATCTCGTTTCCGGTTGCCCGTTTAATCGCGAGATCATTGTTCCGATTTTGAGCCGAGGAAGCGACAAGACTGGCGGCGCTCGCGCTCATCGCCCTCAAGCTCGAACCTCGGATTTCGCCTTTTTATTTTCATCGACCGGAGATTAAGAAACGACGACGAAGAAAAGTGATAAGTAATGAAACGCGAAAAGGCGGTAAGTGGGTCGCTCACCGAGAGAAGATTCGAGGGTACTTCCGGTCGCGGGAACGCGAAGAGTATTGCACGAGGCGGCTGCTTGGAGCCTGGAACATCGAAATGTACCGATATTTCCACTCTCGAGGTTAACCCCAGGACCGAGAGCGTTGCTACTCCTCGTCGTATCGGAGAGACCGATGAGAGCCTCGCTGAGGCGTCTCTGCAACGGCGGAAACGGAAATAGGGAGGCTCCGGTGGTGGGACCACTTCCGGAGGGACGCCTCGACCCGGCGACGCTCGGAGTTCTTGCTTGAATCTCCTGACGAGACCGCGAAAGCGAATCAGATCCGAGTATTATCGTGTCTTGACGAACATCAAGAGCCCGAGTAACGTACACAATTGTTTACGAAAACAGTTTTTGTAAAATTACGGCCTTATTATTGTCCTCATTATTGTCAACGTCCAACGGAGTCTACCGTGAAACGCTAATAGTCACCTGTGTTAAATTCCCAAACTTCTATCTTTACATAAATAAGAATTAATCGTTAAATGTATTGCCAATCGGAAAACTCGATAATGTCTGAACCAATTTATCTATTTTTATTTTTCAAACATTTCCTGACGTTCGAGGAAGGATCTTATAAAGAAAAACATTGGAAAATTTGCTTGGAAAAACCTAAAAACAGCTATTTGAAATTTTCTAATACAAACTGTTACGAACGCAAGTGCGCGTTCGAACGCCGCGTGAAAAACTAATGCAAGAATACGAGGTAGAGACTGAAACGCCGGAGTATCCGTTAACGCGAGAAAAAGGCAGGGAGCGAGTATCGAACGAAAAAAAGAAAGCAGATGAAAGGATGAATAGGCGATAAAGTGAAACATTATATAAGAGTGTTAGATGGTAAGATACGATGAGAGAGTATTTTAGGGGAAATAAAGGAGGCGTGGAGAAAGACTAATGAGAAGGGGAGAAAAATAGGTCGAAAGGAAAAGTAATATAGAAAAATAACGGAAATGACGTATACAATGGGAAATAAGTTAAGATATATAAAAAAAAAAAAAAAGAAAAAGTGGTAGAACTCGTAGAGAAACGACGAAAATAAAATTTGAGACCGTAGATTTTAGAATGGTAAAATTGATTTTCGAGTTCGAATATCTCAATAACCATCGATCGAAACGCATCGAATGCGGGCGACTACCAGCACTTCTCGTGGAAAGTGACAATAAATACGGAATAGCCAAAAGTGTCAGGGATCCGAAATAGGCCGATGACAAGCCTGACTAACGCACCTGCTGGAGCGCCGACTTAGTCACCTTCTTGCGCCAATAATTGCGAATCGATCGTCGTAGAGTCGGTGACTTGAGGCCGTAGAGAAGACCGTTTATCGGGCTCGAAGCCGCGAGGAGGAGCGACGCGAGGGAGGCCAAACGAGGATGAGGGTGGGTACGGGGCTGCTGATTACTCGTTGGAAGGCCAGCGCTGATCGCCTCCCACAACACTATCGCGCAGTAAGGCATGTAGAGGAGGTACAGCGAGCCGACCAGTTGCATCACCTACGCTGCCAATCACCATCCCTTTCGTCATTTATTAGACGAAACGGAAAACAAGTTTCAAGCGAGTTTGAAACCTCGCCACTTTTCCTTCCGGATATTTTACCGAGTTAACAGAATTTCAAAGAAAATTCTGAAGTGAGAACTCCTGGTGGTTCTTAACTCTTTCGTACCGGATGGGACATGTGTTGTCCCAGTCTGAAAAATTGTTGATATTACGGCTGGGACAACATACGCCCTATTTACTGAACAACGTCGAGGACAGAAAATCCTAGATGAAATCCTGGAAAATCCTATGAAGCTTATTAAACAATACTTGTTGATGGTCCGCTCTTGTGGGGACGTTTGTGCGTTTCCAAGGCCTTCAACTTTTTAGGCGTAACAATTATTATATCTAACAATCACTTGGAGGAGAAATAACTGATACCGGAAATGAGGTGCTGACTGATTTTTCTCCGCATTATTAAATTAAATCATTTAATAATACGGAGAAAAAACAGTTATAATATAAACTTTATATTATAATATAAAATATGTTATAAACTTATTTATATTATAATATAAAATAATATATTTATAATGAACAATAATATTATAATATCGTCATGCCGCTAAATTAATGGAAACTTCCATTGGCACGTGGTAGCTAAATTGTTGCTGATGCGCACGGTACATAGTCCTGATGCATTCGTTCAGGGTACGACGAGTCGTCGACCTGGGCTACACGGTAAGTAAGAATGACGAATCAACATCAAACGTTCTAGAACGTTCGATTGGAAAAACCGAGCTTACAATTAACCGGACAAATTATTAGACGTCAGTCTTCGGCCGGAAGCCGGCGCGGTCAGTTTCAAGGCAAACCAAAAGGAATTGTACCCTTATTGCCTAGTTTTTAAATAAAGATAATGTTTTTAAAGTTTCGTACAAAATCCCGAGTTGGAGATTTACTCTTATTGGAAATGAATTCGCTATCAATCCGCCTTTGAAATACTGATCCTTGCTGCTATCAATCAGTGCCGTAAAAGACAACCTCCTTTGTGCCTAACGAGCCTCCACATACTTCGCAGGCACAACAATATAATTGTAATAATATATTTATAATAATGATAATAATAATAATAATAATAATAACGATAAAATATTATATTTATAATAATAATAACAACGGAATAATAATAATAATAATATTAACGATAAAATATTATATTTATAATAACAATAACGGAGCTAATATTTTATATTATCTCCGTTAAAGCGTAACAGTAATAGATAATAGGTTATGTAAACTTAGCATAAAACGAGATAACGTACCGTACTGGCAGCGCTGTGAAATCGGGGGGGCGGTCCCCCCGCTGCAGGGCTCGTGACCGTAGGTACGAAAAAAGGATTTCTCTGATGAGTAATGGTGACTTGAGCGCTCAAGGTGACCTCGTATATAGCGCTAGCGATGCGATGGCGATGATAGCGCGCGATCCCGAGTACGCGGAGGTTGCAAATAGTTACGAGAAGTGCGGGCAGTGCGAGTCCAAGAAAAGCGTACAGAGCACCGTATACGGTCGCCGCGTTGCCCCACGTGTCGTTTCCAAAGTCCGGCACGCAACAGCCCAATCCTGGGCTGTACGTGTACGGGGGAACGACACCGGAGAACGGTGGAACGGACAGCAAGAGGGCACCAGCCCAAGAAGCTGCCAAACCGATGCTCACTCGTCGCGGTGAAACCAACGCCGCGTAGTGAAGCGGCGCAGCTATCGCGCAGTACCTGATCAAACGTGCCGATCTCACTCGTGTCTAACTTTTCGATCTACTAACGGTGGCACGATTAATGATAACTCTTATGAGGAAAAAGCCCTTGAGAAATATTATTAATATTAGTCAATATTAATAATAATAATTGTTAATTATTAGAATTATTATTATTTATATTAACTAATTATTATCATAATATTATGGAAAAGGATATTTCTTTTCTATAATATTGTGTAATAAAATTCTACAAAAATAAAAAATAATATAATAAATACAATTCTGTAATATTAATTAATATTAAGAAAAAGGCCTTAAAAGGCTTAAGGAATTCTTATGAGAAAAGACGTCGATAACCCTCCGTGGTCACATTGTCTAAAAACTCGTTTAGCCATTTTCCATATTTTATTTCGTTTCTTCTTGGTATAATAATTTTTTGCACGTGCAATCCTTGAAACATGCTCGTGAATTCTTTGATCGTTTTACGACTGATACGTTTCGTGCACCGACAGTCTAAAAATGAATAGTCTCGGAATTGTCCAGGGAGCAAATTTTCGTATTTTATATTCTTCCTGTGTGCTGAAACGATATTCCATTTAACGAACACGTGGAACAGGAAGCTATAGACGTTTCAGGACCTCTTTAAAAAATTGCTCTCGTTACCTGTCGCAATTGAGACCCGTGACGGTCCACAGTGCTACGGGATGAAGGACGGCCAGTAGAAAGCCCTGAACAACGCAAGAACCGCCGGACAACGACCATCCACCGGTACCAAAGATTAGAAGGACCAAACAAACCGCCGCTTCGACAGCCCCGAAATGTATCAGCAACAATGTATTGGCCGTTCGCTGTTGCTGCGTCTAAGTGTCGTTAACAGCCAGGTTTAACAGCCAAAGAGGTTACTTCTTAATTTCATTTAGAAAAGAGGTTAGGATACTTCTTAATTTCATTTAGAAAAGAGATTGGGATACTTCTGTATTTATTTTAGACAAGAGATTGGCACATCGTGAACTCAGGCTAGAAAAGAGGTTAGCTTACTGTGAAAATTTGAAAACATCGTTCGTTTTTTAGGGAAACCTAAATTGAAGAGACGGATCGAAAGCAATGATTTTTTTTACCATTTTATTTATTTTGTCAAAGACACTATTTTCAAACGACCCTGATTTTCAGATCTCCGCAGTAGCCTAACCTCTTCGGGACACGAATTTCTCCTACGCCTAAAAAAATATATTATTAGAAAAAGATCTCTTATTTTTCTTTCTTTTTTTTTTTAATTTCACAAATTTCCCGAGCATAAGCCTCTCAAGCGATCAAAAGTACACATTTCGAGCTTTGTTTCGTCTATTTTGATGAAGAAATAGCGGAGAAATTGGTTTTCGAAAATTTTCACACAAATGACAACCAGAGCTCAAAATCTTATTGACCATCAAGAAAATTCAGTTAAACGATTTTTTCACTGGCGGCGCAGCGGCTCGCATTCTCCGTTCTTACCGACTGCGTTTGCATCCTTCCGAAAAATTAATATACTTTTTGACTTGGCACTTGTCACTTGTTCACTGCGCTAATTCGTAACCTCCGTCGCTACGATAGCTACCGTAAGCTGCAGCAGGGAAAAATGTCCAAAAAGTATTCTAGAATGGGTTTTTCTCATTTTCCCAGTCTA
>JAPYZI010006289.1:0-13322 GCA_030523105.1 Ophioninae sp. A BG-2022a | reverse complement strand
CTCACTTTTAGGGATGATGTTTTATTGCTTGATGAAAGTATGATAATTCATGTAATAATAATACGAATATAAGCAGTAACCGTCGACGTAGTGTTTCTGAAATAAACAATTTGCCCTATATAAAAAAAAATTAATTGAAAAAAAAAAAGTGCCAGTCTCGGGAAGCGATCCCGCACCCTCACGAACCGTAGTCATGTACGCTACCGACGTGACCACCGTATCATTGTGATTGAAAGTGCACTATTCAGTACTTATGCTTCGTGGCCGGATGGATGATTGGCTCCCTTTTGGAGATAATGCTTTATCGCTTGATGAAAGTACGATTATTAATATAATAATAATACGAATATTAATATATTTCCGCTTACTTTTATGAATTGCAATTCAGGCATGGGACGGCATAGGCATAGCATTGGGACGGGTGCGAGTAAAGCGCAGACAATTTTGTACAAGATAAACAAGTAGTAATTTATATTTATTTCTATATTTAAATGAACGTACAAAGTAATAAAATAAGATATCAGAGTGCGCAATACATTTGTTGTATACTTTAATCAGCTAGATAAGCTAAATAAGCATTGGAATAATTTAAAAGACGCGCGCGTGAGGTGCTCGGATCGCTTTTTCCCTCGACGCTTCGTTTGATTGTTATCGGCTTGTACGATCCTACAGAGGGGGTTAGTTTTACACGCGATCTGGCTGCACTGGCGCCACGTGCAGGTGACCGATAGAATTCGAGAACGATAACGAACGGCGTTGAATTTTAATGCATACGAGTATCATTGACGAGGTCACCTGCTAGATGATACAAAATTCGAGCTGTCATAGTTGTCACTTTCACGACCTTTAGGATGATTAAGTATTAAGGGTCAATTATAAAATGTGCGGCCGGACGATGGTTTGATGTTCGTGCTTTTGACAAACAAGAACACTTGTTCGAGTATATTCCTCTTAAATCGGATTTCCTCGAGAGTTCGAGAGATAAAAGAAGTGAGGTTAGTAAATTTTCCTTAAGTCAAGTTTCATCTGCTCTCTATGTACAAATACATATCTCGAAGCATCAAGAGAATGAAAACGTTCAGATGGATGATACTGCCCCGTCCGTTGACGTGGACTACCGTTGCGAGGATACGCGCGAGCGTGCCAATAGTTGTGGCACGGTTACTTCGACGCCATCCTCCTCGTCGGACTACATAACTGGCGAGGCCGACGATAGTTCCGATTCCAAGCAGACGGTGCCGTTCAGCCTGAAATCTGTCGAGGCTCTTCTTTCCATTTCTAAGGATGCAACCCAGGAGGATTTGCGAGAAATGGTCGACAACTGCAAACGCATGGTACTGGAGAGCGCGGAGTGTTCAGAGGAGAGGAAATGGCTGGTGAGACGTTTAATCGAATTGAGGTTGAGGATCCAAGAGCTAAGAGAGACGAGTTCCGAGGGTGTCGTAGCAGAGATACGAATCGTGCTGGGTCATCATCTGGTGCCGCAGAAATATTACATAGCTACCACGGTACCTGCGTACTGTGATCATTGCAGCGGCGCTATTTGGACCATGCTGCAATCGTGGTACACTTGCAGAGGTGAGAATTCTTAGCGACAAAACAACAATAGTTTTTATTAGGCTTGACAGTAGAAAAATTTCAAAGGAATTTGTCATTCCAACAGACTGCGGCTTTTACTGTCACTGGAAGTGCGTAGCTGATGTTAGACGCGTTTGCGCGCACGTGGTAGCAAGCGAGACCGGTGGATACTCCCACACCAAAGATATTTGTCCAGAGCGTGGTCTTTCAGCACAGGGATATCGGTGCGCCGAGTGCCAAACGAAAATAACTTTTGGTGAGTGGGCAATCGACGAGTAAAGTTTAAAAGTTTAGTCAGTGGCTTCTCTTGTTACTCAATATCGTTGCGCTCGTTTCTTACGCAAGCTCTCTCTAGAGGATTATCGCTGCCGTGTTTCGGCAGTCCGTTCAAGCAAACAGGTACAATCGACGGTTTCTTCCGACTTTGGGAGTTTTACTCGAATTCTTTTCATCCGTTGATCGTATCGTTGATTGTTAATGGCAACAGTAGTGTAACGTGAAATACGTTCTTAGAGTCCGCTTGGGTCGAGCCCCGTCTGTGTGATTACACAGGCCTGTTCTACTGTCAGCGGTGCCACTGGAATTCCACGGCGGTGATACCTGCACGGCTGGTAAGAAATTGGGACAGCGAGCCGCGGAAAGTGTCTCGCTCGTCTGCGCAGCTTCTGGCAGTTCTGGAGGACCGCCCGGTGCTACAGCTTGAACAGTTGAATCCCAAGCTCTTCGACCTCATTCCTGACCTCACATTGTTAAAGGTGCTAATCTCGAATGAGAGATAAGACTTTTGGAGTACAGAAGGAAAAGTGGAAATGGAATGAAAGAAATAATCAATTATGTTTCGCTTCGTCGTTATCGTAGCGTCTTCGCGAAGAGATGCAGATGATGAAGCGGTACTTGGTCTTCTGTCCGGACGCGGACGTCGCCGGACTGCCCTGGCGGGTCGGTCTTCGTACTCACTTCATCGAGAACTCGGGCAATTACTCGATCAAGGATCTCTGCGATCTTCAAAGTGGGATTCTCATGGAAGAAGTGCGCACCGCTTACGAAACGATGCGTAATCACATCACCGAGACTTGCCAATTGTGTAAAGCTAGGTATTGCGCAAAACCAGCTCGTCTAATCCATCGTATCGTTTCTTACCTATCCTAGTGAGGACGTTGAATCAGCAAAGTTTTAATTTTTGGTAGAGGACACCTCTGCGAGATATGCGGCAACGACGAAGTCATTTATCCTTGGGATGCGAGTGTTGTGTCCTGCCATGAATGCTCAGCGGTCCATCATCGCGCCTGCTGGTCCACGCGCAACAATTGTTGCCCGAAGTGCGCGAGGATACAGCGAAGAATCGCTCGCGAGGTCGAGTCACCCCCGCCAACATCGAACGATCGGCCTGAAGACGACGAAAATTCTACGAGCGATCCGCACTGACTCGATTGCAGTTTATGGCCGCGAACCAGGAGACCTTGCACCCCGAACATTAGGTTGATATGTTTCGTGCATAAACATATATAAATACTATGCTGGATAAACGAGTATCCGGATATACTTAGTGTAGCGAAGATTAGCGAGACCTTGGGACACCCTGCCGCAATTTAAATTCTTGTAAATCCGGCTTTCAAAAGCGAGCATTAATAATTTCCGGACTAACGAACCGAAATGTCGTTTCCTTCTTTGTTTTTATCATATCAACCGTTAAATGGAAATTTGCGAATCTCTTTATCTGGTTTACGAGCTTAACCAGTAGTCGTTGTTTTTCTTTTACCGATACCCATAGATTTCGCCAACGCATGTTTTCTCGCTTGTTTCCTAGTCTTTACGAATCGTCAGGAGAATGCATTATTCACGAGCCATCAGAGGGTCGTTTTTCTTCTGACGGTGTTTGAAGCTCAGCAATTATTCCGTGGATGGCATAAATGTCATGTATGATAACATCATGCTGAGTATCTGAAAAATATCGCGCCATAACCAGGCGATCGTTCTTTCAAACAACGAAATAAACAAAGCAATGGAAGATTTAAAAAAAAAACACGAAGGTCATCGACGAAACTCACCGATAGAAGAAACTGTCGATTTATCGTATAAATTCGTATTGCCGAAAAGCGAAGCTCGTGATTGCACAGATAGAGAGCCATCTCGATTCTTTCCTGAGAAGAAATAGATCGAGGACGGAAATTACCGTTCTCTGTGAAGGAAACAATTCGGGAAAAAAAACTAAAAATCAATCGTACCATTGTGTCGATCGCATCCCCGCAGAAAGATTTTTGCTCGATGAGCCTCTGAGCTATTTTGTTTGCCTGCAACATAAAAGAAACAGTAATAATGATATGTATTTTTTAACGGTGCAATAATTGGCCAGCCTTGCAAAAATATAAATTGTATGCTCCTTTCTTCAAGTTATTGATATTAGCTAGGGTGTCCACTTGTATAAACATAAAATGTTTTCAAAATGTTTGTTTAAATATAAAGAACGTTTTAACGCTGATGATCGCATATAACAAAAGAAGTAATCGATGAAAAACTTGTAATTTTCTCAGGCAATTTTCTGGAGACTCGTATAGCTGGCTTGCCTCGTCGGACGCGAGGCCGCACGAGACGCACAATCCAACGAGCCAGATCCCCGTGAGCCCAGTGTTCGGAAGAAATCTCATCGGCGGCGAAGCGAGAAGAGAACTGGAGATCGCGTGGGTCATAACGAGGAACCAAAGAATGAGCCAGGGCCCGTAAACGCTAATGAGAATTTCCGCGGATTCGCAGAGTTTCGCGTGCATGTATCTGACCTCGTATACGTTAACGCTACCGTGCCGATAAACGATGTCGTTGCTTGGATTAATTCTCGGTGTGACGTCCTCGTTCAAATAACGAAAACGACGATAAATTTGATTAACGAGAATCGTTAATTTCGTAACGATCACGTATTGGACGATGTTTGGATAATACTTTTGAAGCATTTCACGAAGATCCGTTGAGCTCGTGATTTTCGGATGAAAAATATCGTAAAGCTTTTCTTCGGCGATAGTGAGAACGGGCAAGCTGAGAATCATCCAATAAACGAGTCGAACATCGTCGCGCCTGAAACCAAGATCGATCAAGCGTCGATCGTAATCGTCGATTTTATCAAAAACACGAATTATGTTTTTCTGCTGAAATATCGCGACCAAAGAGTCACTCGTTATCGCTGCGAACATAGCGAGCTCGAGGATCACACTCGTTATCGCCTCGGTTTTCGAAACATCGAATTTCGCGAGTCTCTCTTTAACCCCGAAAACCCAAAAACTTAATGCTATCCAAGCAAGAGGATAGAAGCGAGACAATACACTGCCCGGTTTCAAACGATCGGAATCCACCGCACAGCCGAATATACCGAAAAACTTGAACGTGAAAAGCATCGGCCTCATACTCGCGACTATTCTTGCGCTCATTTCGCACTTTTTAAAATTTTTTAAATATATATTTTTTAATTTTACCGCAACGCCGAAGCGACGAAAAAGCACGCGTTTATTTCCCGTTGAAGAGTAGAAGCTTTCTGTCGTATAAAAGCTTTTTCCTGTTGAAACGAAGCGCAAAAATCATAGCTCGTTTTATCGAAGCTTTTTATCGTCACTTTGTCGGTTGAATCAAAATCACCTCGCGATACACGCGCCAGACGTAAAACGTTTGAAACGCGATTAAAAACCCGTACTCCGAGATCATCAGTTTTTATTGCATTTTTTATGCACATTTTTTATTCACGTTCTCCAATAGTCTTTCGTTATACCATTATGTAATTTTGCGGTTTAACAACACTTATAAGAATATTGAATGTAATTACACATCGATATTAATTCATACATCGTTATTTCTATTTTTATTACATCGATATGTACTTGTATAAAGCTAACACGCAATTCAATGCAATTGTATATACGAGCGATGTTATTTATACCAATTCGATTATCGTTAACCAGGATATAATTGATCACTTTTGTACGATCCACACCCGGATCCCCGTTTGCGCGAAACTCTTTTTCTCGACTGTACATGCGATAATCAGAAATATATTGATACCTGTGAAACATGGGTAAATCTCATTGAACAATCTCGACGAAAAAAAAACAATCCCGACTTTAGTCACGCACGTTTTTGAGGTTCGCATTTCCTCTCGAAAAAATATACGTATTTTGATATTTCCGAAGATTAATTAAGCTTTGTAAAATAACATTTTAACGATCTCGGCGGATTGTGTTTGCTCATGCCACGGAGATAAATTTTCCTTGATAATGAACTTCTCCAAACGTTCTCGTTGAGGATGCTTCGAGCAAATAAAAAACAGACAAGACATATACACAAACGTGCATTTTCTTCAGTTAGGAATTTAAAAAAAGCAAATGTACAGCTGTGGAACGACAAGAGCAGCTGATCGATCGAACAGAACGCACATTCTTTCAATTGCATCGGTCGTTACGTTTACTCTCTATTATTTGACTCCCTCCCGTCCATCGATCTCGCAAAGCATCATCGCTTCATGAGGAGAATTCCTGATCTTGAAAATCCCCCGACCGAGCTTTTTTACTTCCACTTTCGCCGAAATGTCTCGATCCCCGTATTCTCGTAAAGTTACGGGAAGGTGCGAAAAAATTCCCCGGTCTGTTATGACTACGCGCGTTTGCACAAATTTATTCGTCGTTACTCGCGCATATTTCCGAATAAACGGAAATAAACGAAGAAAGAATTAATATCGCGGAGGAAGAAAACACAAGTGGTTATAAATAACGGACGGGTGGGGACGAATGTGCATCGAGGTGCTTCTCCCATTTTGTACTACTCCACTTGCATATTCTATTCCATTTGCACGACGTATAAAAGAGCAAGTTTTGCCTCCCAGGGTACGATTGTACGGCCAAGGATAGTCGATCGCACAAGCTTCCTGGTTTCGTGCACTGCCCGATTTTTATCACTTTTCTTTATCGCTCAAATCGAAGGTAAGAATTTTCTCACAATTCGGTAACAATGGCGGTGATAACAAACAACAGAAAAAGAGGCTATGATATTGCGGCAAAAGCAATTTAGAATGATAGAAAAAAGTTAGCAATATAAAAATGGCAGAAAAAACGCGTATCAACGTTTGGCTTTAGCTTTAATTGACATATGACTAAAAACGAAGAGAAATAGCGAAAACAAATATGACCCTATTATCGTACCATTTTTTTCGATTGTCTTAAAAAATGTTTCGTCGCATCTTTGACTCACGTGAATTCGAAGTATGTCTTACGGACGGCGTGACGAAATCCGTGTTCTCGTGGCGATCGTTTTCCTCCTCGCACGAATCAGCCAGGAAGGATGTAACGGGAGCAATACAGGATCCTCCGATGAACTCGTGCCGACTTATAAAACCGGTATCGAGATACTGTTGAAGGACTTATTGAAGGGCTTTTCATCGGCCACTACATCGTCTTCCAATGATAGCAGCAGCTCCGGTAGCACTTCTAGGGGACTCCTTGGATCCATCGTCAATGCTGTTATAGTCAAGCCCGTTGAAGCTATTGTTGATCCCATTGAGACCGCAGCGGCTCGCAGCTTCGGCGACGTACTCAATCTCGTTGGGGATAAATTTCGTGCTATTTTTCCAGGTAATCCGAATATTTTCGAATCGCCGAATGAACTTTTTGGCCTGCGAAATATCGATTTTCAGTCATTTTATATTAATTTTTTTCGTTTCAAGGTTAATCACTTTTTTGTTAATTAATATAATTCATAGGACATAAACTATAATATATATATATGACGTAGAATCATTTGCAATAATTATTGTTCAATTAAAAAGAATATAAAAATTATACTATATAAAAATAAATTTAAAATAGAATGAAAAATATTAGTGAAAATGTAAATATTTCGTACAATGTACAATAAAAATGTATTTTTAATGTACATTTACAATGTACAATAAAAATACAGTATTTATAATTTTATAATAGTCATTCCCCAAGACGTTTCCTACAAGTTGTTTTTTGGAATCAAATAATAGAGAAGATAGTGAAAAATGATTACCATCGCATTCAAAGTGCTTCAACGATTATTCGTGTTTTCGTTGCCCAGGAACGAAATGGTGCGGCGATGGTAATATCGCAAGTAGCGAGGAGGATGTCGGTATTTTTAGCGGCACCGACTCGTGCTGTCGCGCCCACGATAGTTGTCCGCAGAGCATCGATGCTGGAACTTCCCTCGGGCCGCTTCTGAACGACGGGATCTTCACAAGGTGCGAAACAACGATAATCCTCCTCGTTTCCTACAAAAATCAATAGTCGAATTGAAGATTGTTAAAAACAAAAAGCAGTACCTATTAATCGTCCTTTTTTCTTCTTTTTATTTCTTACCCCAGGTCGGCTTGTTTTTGCGATGAGGAGTTCTACAATTGTCTCAAAAACGTCAGTTCGATCGTATCGACAAAAATCGGAGCGACGTACTTCAATATTTTGAGGCCTCAGTGCTTCGACCTTAACTATCCCGTCACAGGATGCGCGGAATATGGAAGGTATCAAATTCAATTGACAAAACGAATCGTCAGGCGTCGATCAATGTGTCATTTTATATATTTACAATTTGTTGAATATAAAATCGACAAAATCGCTCAAATAGAATATAAAATCAAATCGCGAAAATTGAATATCAAATCGCGAAAATCGAATATAAAATCAATCAAATCGCGGAGACGCGATGAAATAATTAATATTTACGTATTCGCTTCTTCTCTTCTCAATAGGGGCAGGCTCATCGACCGTAAATGCGTGGAGTACACTTACGATACGTCGGAACCGAAAATACTCGAATGGATCGACAACCCGGACTATTGAACGCACTGTACATACATAGAATATAAAATTATACACGCGCGCGTACACTTGGGTCTCAATTTTTTGCGAAGTCGATATTTTGCAAACGCACACATCTCATTGCAGTATTCCAATAGTATGTATGTATAACGACGGTTAGCATTCAACAAAGTATTCCGAACGAAATTAGCGGCACGCGTTATGATTTACAAAAAAAATTAATGAAAAACAAACATTTCTTCATACAAGGGACACTTCACTTGTACACTCACGCTCAGAACCAAAAAGATCCCTTCGTTATCGTTGTTTCACAGATACGCACTAGCGAGTGACGCAAACTAAAATAAAAAGCGAAAAATAAATCGGTGTGTTGAATTCCCGAACGAAAACGAAACAAAATGGTAAACCCATGCTTCACGTGTTATGTGATACATTATGCAGCCGTTTCGACAACGCCGTTCGTGGCGCTAGGTGGAATGCCCCTCTTTATCACGTGTGGTATCGTCTTGGGAACCATTCTGAAAGTCGAAAGCGTAAATAATGCATTTTTTGTTTTATTTTATGTGTCAACTGAATCGACTCTTCAAAACTTGATTATGTTTCGCGTGGTGTCTGGTACTAACGTGATGCAATCGATGATCGGGCACACGGAGAGACAGAGGGTGCATCCGGTGCAGTCGTCGTTCACAACGGGAATGTGAGTTTCAGGGTCGAAACGAATCGCCTGGTAGCCTGAGTCCGCGCATGCCATGTAACACTTCCCACAATTGATGCACATGTCCTGCGAGAAAAAAAAATCGTGTTTTTGGAGTTTCACAGTGGAAAAGGACAAACCGAAAATGGCGATGAATCGACGAGTAGCGATGATAAGCGAGTGAAAACGAGTGAAAACGAGCGGAGAGACGAGAAAGAAAAACGAGAAGGGAAAAGAATAAAAAAGATTTCTTTTTTACGTCATCAATGAGAGCGACCACTTGTTCCTTGTTGTCCAATTTCTTGAAAGGTCCAATGTGATCGAGCGCTTTGCCAATAACGTCTTTGACGGCAGGCACAGGAGCTTCGAGTTTGTCGATCGGCCTCGTCGCTTTCGGTTCCGTTTCCAACGGATTCGAAAGCGCTTTTATCTCGGCTATTCGTTGCTCGCGCATCAACTGATACTCCCCGAAGTACGGGACGTGCTGAAAATAATGGAAGTTTTGCAAAAACGGATTTAACGAGACTTTAAGAGATTAACGTATTGAAGCACGATATACCGGAAGGAAACCGAGCCAGGAAGAAGCCAAAAGAACAAGGACTTACTTTTCCAAGGGCGTGTTGAAGCGAGACAGGTTTTCCCTTTTGATGTTTAACGGTCGGTGGGCTCTGGCCGTCCCAGTCGTCTTTGCCACTCAAGTTCGCGAGGTAAAGGAGGGCCTTGAGACCAGTCGTGTAATCATCAATGAGTGTGAAGTCCTGATTTTGTATAGCGCTGCCAATTTGTAATACGGAAGCGCCGGAATGAAGGAATTGCAACGCGACGTCCGCGGAGTCGATGCCGCCGATACCAAGGATCGGAAAGCCCGGCAATTTGGCGGCGATTGACGAAATAGCTCTTAGGGCTTGAGGCCTAGTGGCGTTACCCGACATACCACCGTAAGTCGTCAACTTTCCTCTACCGACTGCCGGCCAAGGCGTCCCATCACCGCGTAATCCCATCAGTCCCTGAACCGTGTTTATCGCCGAGACACCGCTGGCGCCACCCTCGTAAGCAGCTTGGGCGATACTCACGATGTCCGTTATGTTCGGGGTCAGCTTCACGAAAAACGGTATCCGCACTGACGCTCTTACCCACTTCGATATACTTTTCACCAACACGGGATCCTGCGATTAAAGACAACTATATACAAATATATATGGGGCATTCCATGCCGATTCGACCTAAGTTTGACCCGTCACCTCTCCGATTTTACCCGCGATTTTTTAGGTTGTATTATTAATGTATTATTGTGATATCTCTGAAAGACATTCGGGAATTTTTTCAGATTTTTTTTGAACGATTTGACTTCACAATATTTTTTAAAAACAAAAAATTAATGTCCAAATTTAAGTATCGAAAAAAAATCACCAAAATCCTGTGTCACATATCAAATACTGTAAGCGTTGAAAAAAAGTGGACGGGCGTTTCATTTGGCGTGCAATGCGCTTTTTTCGCAAAAAATGTATATAGATATACAATATTATATAGATATAGGTATACGCGGATTTTTTCGAAAAATAAGGGGACTTTTCAAATTTCGGCGGCTACGCACATTTGATTTTCGATTTTTTGGTTTGCTACGTTAATTGCCAGGAGTGAATGAATACGACGAGTTTTACCTGACCGCAAGCAAGACCCATTCCGGACTCGCCCATTCCGTGTGGGCACGAAAGATTCAATTCGAGTGCATCCGCACCGGCAGCTTCCGCTCTGCTAGCCAGCGCCGTCCAATCGTCCTCATCGAAGCCGCACATGATGCTCGCTATGACAACCTTCGAAACGAGAATTCATTTTTATGTACTAAAGACGTCCACATCGTTGTTTTGGGCAAATGAAGAAAAGCAGGGATAACAAATACTAAATTGATACCCAAAGGAAACTAGTGATACTTACTTTCGTGGGGAAGTCTCGTTTGAGTTCGACGATGCTACGACACCAATAAGCCTCAGTTTTCTCGGATATGAGCTCGATGTTGAGGAAGCTGCCCTGTTCTGGACCGTAATGATGGCGAGATGTGGTTCCCTTGATTATGCGCGGCGAAACGTTCGTAACGAGATCCTGGAAGGGAATAGGGTAGTAAAGCGAGTGACGAGTGATACAATCAAACAGACTTTCAAAAACACCACAAAAATACGAACGTTACGCTCCGTTAGTGTTTCAAGAAAAGTTCGAAATCGGATAATGAAAGATTGAGAAAAATAAACACGAAAAATCAATTAGAGCTTAAGTTGAATCGAACCTTGTCGAGGCCGTAGGTTTTCGTAACCGCGAATGCCCAGCCAGCTTCGAATGCTCTTCTAATCATGGCGCTGGTGGTGGCGGGTGGCGCAGAAGCGAGGCCAAATGGATTCTCGAAGCGTATACCGCAGACTTCAACGCTCAGATCCACCTCGTCAATCGCGGTGTGAAACTTAGGCAACATTGGGACTTCCGGTACCGCGTGACCTCTCGACTCTTGTATATACTTGTGAATATACCAAGCCGCGGTTTTACCGTCGTTCACGGATTCAACGGTGGTCTGTGAAACACCGGCGAGATCACCCCCGCAAAAAACCCCCGGGACACTCGTCGACATTGTCTCGGTCGAAACTTCCGGTAATCCCCAACGATTGAAGGTCAACGGTTCCATCGCGCTTTTTATACCCTCGTTGTACAATCCAGAACCGAAAGCTGATATAACGAAGCTCGCCTTTATACGTGTTACTTGTTCCTCGTCCTCGATCCAATCGCCACTATCACTTTGCTCCATACGACTGAACTCGATCGCCACGATCTTGCCGCTCTTTACGATAACTCGCTTCGGTGATTGGAACGGTACGAACTCGCACTTTTCTTCTTTAGCCAGATCCATCTTTGAGAAAAACACAGTTTATTATTAATTGATGCCGGAACTTTGAAAAAGAACATTCTATGATCTCCAAAAGAGCGTTGGAAATTCAGAATCCAAAAGTTCGCGGAAGAGAAATTCGAGTGAAGAAATCGGTTACCTCTTCGGGAACGGCGCGAACGTTGGTGAATCCTCTTCTGAAGACGACGAAGACCCTTTTGGCGCCGCATCGAAGAGCCGAGGTGGCGCAATCGAAGGCCGTGTCACCAGCTCCCAATACGACGACGTTACGGTACAAAAGGGGCAAGCGCGTCGATGCCTTGCAAGCGCACATTCCGGGTTTGCTCGCTTTCGAGACAGCCGGCAGGAACGACTTGGACGTGAAAAATCCCATTTCCTCATTGAGACTCTCAAATATGGGAATGACCTTCGGCTCGGGTAAGCCTATACCAAGGAAAATCGCTTCGTAACCGTTCTCCCGAAGATTACGAATCGTCAGATCGTCCGGTGACAACGCACGACCAAGAACGATCTTCACGCCGAGATCCTTGACGAGCTCGAGCTCGAAATTCACCGCGTCGTACGGCAAACGATACTGGGGTATCTCGGAGGAGCTCAAACCACCGATGTAATTTTCCTTCTCGAATATCGTCACATCCTCGTAACCCAAACGCGCGAGAAACGTTGCGCAAGACATCGACGAAGGTCCGCATCCTATCAGGGCTATTTTCGTCTCGGGATGATCAACGTGCTGTCCTGGAATTCTCTTCTGACGTATGTTCATACGCTTGAATACCTACGCGAATTATCATGTTATAAATAACGTGAAATAAATATTAATTCTGTTATATATATGTACACACGCAAAAATAATAATAATAAAATGTAAAGAACGCAATGATAATAATGCATATAATAAAAATGAATAGCCAAATGTGTTGGTAAGTGCAATATTCTAAATAATTATTATGTTGAGACGCTTAGTGACGTATGGAACGTCTATATCGATGTATTTTTATATCTTAAAGATAGATCCACGATTTACTTCGCTTTGAAACCTCCATTTCTAGGGCAAAATGTTAAAAAAATATTCTAGAAAGGGTTTTTTCCCATTTTCCCAGCCTAATTTTCCACTTTCGGTAAAAACTCGGATATTTTCGCAATCAGCGGAAAATTTCCGATCAAATACACACTTTAAATACTTAAAAAACGGAAAAAAAATTTTTTCGACCTCCCAGGCCCGTTTTCCCGAAATCTCAAAAATCACGATATTTCGAATGGTCGTAGGGTGAGCTTCTTATATGATATCGAAAGACATTTGGAGGGTTTGAAAAAGGATTTTGCCTAACTTAAACAATGGCGTTGGATTCGTATC
>JAPYZI010006287.1:0-10586 GCA_030523105.1 Ophioninae sp. A BG-2022a | reverse complement strand
AAAAAAAAAAAAACAGAAAAAAGAACTCGTGGACGAGCGTAGGCGCTCTTTCACGTACGAGAGTATCGAACCGGCATATCCTGTATACGAAATCCAATCGTCAGTAGAACGGGGCGAATTGCGTTGGACGGTATGTATTTCTAATACTATTAGGTGGTGTTCCGTTACACGGTAACGACAGATGTACAGATGTCCCTGATCTCCCACCCTTACGACTCAATCTTTCTCTCTTTCTCTCTTTCTCTCTTTATTTATTTCTCTCTCTCTCTCTCTCTCTCTCTGGGTGTTTCTGTCCCGCGGGTTACATCTCTCGTTTTTCCTCTCCCGTGAACTCTGTTTGGACTTCTGGGTCTCCCGAAAAACACGGGGGTGGGTATCGGCGCAGCTGCTATCCCGTGTTAAACTGCCTACGACATATATACGTATATCAACGTAATTCTCAAGTGCATATGTATATATGTGTATATATGTGCAGTTGAAACGAAATCGTAAGCGTTTGAGTTGCGCCCCCTCCCCCTGTCCCGAAAATCGATTGATAGTTTGGACAAACGTCGCACTAACGCTCCGGGGGATGTTTAACGGGATCGTCCTGTTTCCAACTTTGTCTACTTTTGCTCCCTCTGACTCTAAATGTGTATTTAGAAATGTGTATATATATATATATATATATATAAGTATATATTGTTTAGGTATTTTGGGGTTTTATGTATTCTAGTAACTTTCGGTAATTAATTTTTGTACTTGGGAAAAAATATTTTTTTTTTAGTCCCTAGTCGACTATTGTTTTTTATTGCTTGCCAATGGCGCATCAGGATGTTTTTTATATAATTGATAGATTGGTCAGAGCATAAATCGAATTTTAGAAATTTTTGTCGTTTTTAATTAAAGGTTTGTATTTTTTTCTTCATTTTTTTTTGTGTGTTTATATTTTATAGAGTTTTGTAAATAAATGAATTATAGGAAATTGATTAATTAGTTTTTAGAGGGTTAATAAATATTGACCTCGAAAAACTTGTGTAGAATATTATGCACAGCTGAATCAAAAGACGTATCAAGAATTTTGAATTCTTTTATGGTTTTGATGATTTGGATTTTTTTGAATATTGTACTAATAAAATTATTATAAATTCACGAGTTGATTAACGGTTCTAGTTTATTAATAAAGTTATAAAGATCGATGGTATAAATACAAATGCACGCAATATTAGTGATGGGAAGAAAAGTAAAAAATAATTCGTATATATTCCTTGCGTCATATTTTTGAAAAATTGCAATGTTTTTTTTTTAAATTTCGTCCTTATTTGTTTGGGTTTGTTTGGGTTGAAATAAAAGGTGGATCGATGATTCTCGGTTGATAAATCTTAGCCAAATTGATCGTTGATAATTAAGAGAGATACGTCAGTTTTAATTTCTTCCTTATTTTTTCTTTATTTTGTCCTAATTTTTAAAACTTATTTTAACTTTTTTAAAAGTTGGATCTATGAACTTTCGTCGATAAATTTTGACCAAATGAATCGTTAATAATTAAGAAGGATACGTGAATATTTATTTCCTTCTGATTTATTGTTTATTCCTCCCTAATTTGTAAAACGTATTTTTATTTTCGTTTAAGGTAGTCCGATGATCCTCGGTTGATAAATTTCAACCAGATTCATCGTTTATAAGTAAAACAGATACATCAATTTTAATTTCTTCTTTATTTCTTTCAAACTTGTAAAACTTATAACTTTTTTCAAAGCCGGATCGATGATCCTTCCCGGATAAATTTTGACGAATCTGATCGTTGATAATTAACAGATATACGTAAATTTTAATTTCTTCCTTATTTGATCGTAATTTGAAAATATATTTTATTTTTTTTAAGGGGATTTGACGATCCTCGGTTGATAAATTTAAACACAATTAATCATTGATCATCAAGAGAGATTCCTCAGTCAAAGGGAGGTGGGGGGAGGAGGAAAACGCGTACGAATAAAATTAGGAGTGTGGGAAGTTCTTAAGGGGGTTGCCTTATTCTCTCGTGAGTGAATAGCGAAGACAGAACGGGCCGCGCGAATGCTCGCATTTGCGATTACTTTCGTATCGATTTGTAAGGGCCAAGTACGTACAGACGATACGTACTTGCGCAGAGTGGTAACGGGAAAACACACACGATGCTGAGTCGAAGCGAACCCCTCCTTTTCGAATTACGCATATAAGCAGGCATGAGAGTTGCGCAAGCTCGTAAATAACATACTTGAACACGGTAATAAGCTCGTACGACGTACCACGTACGAAATTGTACTCGGGATTGCCCTCTTTCTCTGAGCTCGATCGCTTCTTCGTGTTACACTGGATTTTTATGATTTTTCTATACGCCCCTCAGCCCGGCCCCGGACCGGAAGTACAGGCACGCTTGCAATTGCAACCAACTTTTGCGGCCACGAATGCCACGAAATAATGGACGAGCTCTTTCTCTCTCTTCCGGGTTTTCCTTCTTTCTTCTTCTTCCTGGCTTCGAAAGGATTTTTATTTTTCGATTATTTTTTTTTTCAATTATTTTTTCAATTATTTGATTTCTGTGTCAAATTCAATTTTTGACGTCCTTTGAACGGAAGGAAAATAAACCGTTTTGTCTGTGATTATTTATAAATAATTTGATTATTGATTACAGTTGGTGAAATATTTATTTATCAGTTTTCAAATTTTTATAAACAAGAATTCGATAAAATGACTATAGAATTGAGTATGGAATATTTATGGATAATTTGTTTGGTTTTTGTATGGGGATAATTGGGTTTGATTTTTGACGTACTTTTAACCAATTGAAAGATAAATTGTTTGATCTGTAAATATTTATAAACAATTTGTAAATTCATTACACATTGTTAAATATTTAATTATGAGCTTACAAATTTTAATAAAGAATAATTCAATAAAATTAGGAAATTCAATCGAGTGTGAAAGATCGATGAATAAAAATGAAAATTATTCAATAAAAAATTATTCAATTAAATACATATAAGAACAGACCTGAAACAAAAATTCATATTTTGAAAAAAGGAAGAAATGAAATTTTATATATTAAAAAAAAAAACTGAAACTTTTCGATGCGGAAAAATGCAAAAAAAATTCTGCCAAAATAATAATAATAAATGAATGAAAATTCCGCCTAATTAAACTGGTACATTTATCTGCACGCGAAGCACAATTTTTTGTTTTTGCAAGCTGGTGTCAAATTCTTCAACGAAATTCATTTTCCTCGTGATAATTACTGCTTATCTTACTCAACCACCCCTCTCGTATTTTCCCTTCAAGTGGCAAGGTGTCTCGCGTAATCTCCCCTCTAAAATCTCGGGCCAGTGAATTTTCAACGAAGGAGATGAATCTTCTTATTCGACGCTGATTTCAATCGCGGCGATGTCTATACGTATGGAGCTCGAGAGGTTTCACGAGAACGAAATAGTTATGGTTAATTAATGGATCGACGCGCGGGAAGAGATTTTCTCCTCCACCTTTTGGCTTTAACAATCCTTTCCTCTCTCTCATTCACTCTCCGTCTTCCTTTCCTTTTTTTTATTAATGTTAATTGATAATAACAAAAAAAAGAGATAAAAGATGTTATACTTTCGTTTTTCATGATTATTATTTAATTTTCTAATTATTTAATAATTATTATACAATTTAATTATTTATTTATTATTAATATTATTGAAAAAGATACTTTCGTCTTTTATTATTGTTCCAACTAACCCCAAATACGAAGTATTTGGGGTTAGTTGGAACTAACCCCAAATAAGATGTAACATCGCGTTTTCTTTATGAAAATGTTCATTGCGAAATAATTACTAATAATTTTTTTATTTTATTAAGTGCATAACGAACATTACCACGTGACACACGAGTACGACAGTGATAATCGAAACGCTTTAAACCGGCATTTCTCAATAATGAAACGTTTTTATCCAAATTGATGACCAGGGGGACCTTGGTGCGGTCGTCCTGAACACACACACAAAATTTCGCACCGCTTGGTTCAGCCGTTTCAGAGAACAGTGGTTTCAAAATTTCGAAGTGGACGGAAGCGAGTTCTCGGTTTCTCCTCGCGATTTCTCAAGGCTGAAACATTTTTATTCAAAATGGCGAGCATGAGGCCATCGGTGCCATCGTCTTGAAAGCACACAACGAATTTCGTACCGATTGGTTCAGCCGGTTCAGAGAATAGTGGTTTCAAAATTTCGAAGTGAACGGAGCCGTTTTCGTCATGCTCTTAATTTTAACGGAGGAAGAGTTAAACTACTATGGTTAACATACTATGGTTAAATTCTTGTAATTTAATCGATAAATCTCAAGTTATATTAGTTTTTCTGAAAATTCTTACAATCCCCCCCCCCCCCTCACAGGCCTCTCATTGCTGTCGAATAATCAATTCGCTAGTACAATTTTAATAAATATTAATAATTACCATCATTCTCATCATTGTCCCTCCCTCTTACTCTCTCGCATATACGCTTTTGGCTGCGTCATACCCACGGTCACCATAGAACGTTTTTAGAGGAGGGATCGAAAGAGGAGGATCACCGGAGGATCGGGATCGCGTTTGGTCGGCCGGAGAACTCCTCAGCTCTCCCTATTGTCACCGCTATGTTTTGTCCCGTCAGTCCCGAACCCGCGCAACGCGATATTCACCAACGATTCCTTTTCGTGAAGCGCGGCGGCGACGGCGGCTTCGAACGCTTTTCTGCCCTCTTTGGTGGACCGCGCGCTGCGCGGATACCCGACATGGCGTCGCCGCTCTTTCACCGCGAGGAAACAACCTCGAGAGAGAAAGAGAGAAAGAAAAAGAAAAAAAAAAGAGAAAAAGTAGAGGGGGGGGGGTGGAGAACGTAGCAAGATTATTGAGAAGGTCCTACGTACTCACGTATACACACGTAACGATAACACGAACCCAAACAAAAAAAAAATTAGAGGATCGAAAAGACCAAAATTTTCAATCGACATTTTTTTATGATTTTCAAAATGCGATATCTCGGCGAAAAATAGTCGGAGAGCGATAAGAAAAGAAGGAGACTCTAGCTTGATGTATCTAGTTTTGGGATTTGCAGGTAGATTTATTTCAACGGTGAACATTTTTGAGGGAGTTTGGAAAAAGTGGGAGAAAAAAAAAATTCAAAATTTTGATCCGGTTTCAAAGAGATCCACGAGCTTGGGTGATTTTTTTTTAGCAATGCTACCTTAAGGATTGTTGAGATTGATTCGTCTTCTTTAATTTGAGTGGTTTGTCAGCTTCGTACGATGATTTTTAGCTGAGTTATCGTTGTTCATAGGAAAAAAGATATTTTTGCTATTGATAATTTATTATTCGGGATGTAATGATCGTACAGAAAATAAAATGAGGGTTTCGAAAACTTCAAAGTATTCTCTGTAAGGTGTCATCACTATTTTTTAATGAACCATTTTTTTGGACCGTAATTAACTGAAAAGAAAAATTCATCAAAAATTAACGATTAAAAATTGAAAATTAAATCATCATGCTGCATCATGATAATGCCAGACTACACGCTGCTTTGGGGACTCGTCATGAAATTGCAGAATTAGGCTGGCTAATTCTATCGCATCGACCATATTCCTCGAACTTAACACCCGTCCGGCTCTCACTCATTTTTGACCTTAATAAATTTTTTGAAGGACGAAAAATTGAAAAGCACCGGTTTAATTTTTCGCATCGAAAGATGAAACATTTTTCAAAAATGTGATATACGACTTCCCTTCACGCTGGCGAGAAATCATTAACAATAATGTGCAATTTTATTATTTAATAAAGTTTATCAACGGTGAGAAAAATTTTTTTTTTTTGTTTTTTTTTTTTTTAATTCCAAAAACGAACGGAAGTTAGACCCGATGTGTATTTCAACCGCGAAGTACTAGTCTCGAATGTGCGCTAGCTGTCGACACCGCGAGTCTTTTGGATGAACAGGCCGAAGTGGAAAAAAAAAAATCGAGCGGAGACCCAAACCAGGACCAGGAGGGCTCGCTCTTCCAGGTCGGTGTCTTATTGGCGGTAAAGTTCTATCAACGCCGCGGTCTCGTTTTTCTTTCTTTTTTTTTTATTTTTTCTCTTTTTTTTATATATTTTTTTTTTTTCTTTTTTCTCCGCATTGTGCGTAGGTACGTTTATAGTCATGAACGGCAATTCCGTATTGCCAGGCATTATTATGGGATTCGAAACCCCATGACGCGTACGACCTAATTATTCCGTCGATGCTGAAGTCTCGTTTCTTTCATCTCGCCAGAGGGACACGGATTCTCTATTGCGTGTTGCTTTTACCAAGGGAAAACACGTATTCGTCGCGTAATAGACTAAGCCTGGTGTCTAGTTACTTCTGACTCGGTTGTTTATAATTTTCAAATTTTTTTAGTGTTTATTTGGTATCAATACTTGTTACAATGTTTTTCTACTTGTTTTCTGTATGGATTTTTTTTTCACGTTTTATTTTTCTAGTTAACGTTTTGTTCATTATGAAAAAAAAAAAAAAAAAAAACACTTTTTTTAAAAATCATTTTTATTATTTTTTATTTGTTTTTTGTACAATTATTTTTTATTAAGTAATTACAATTGTATTGAGTTATTACGATTTATGATAGTAGGTCAATTTTATAATATTTGTTAAGAATCAATATTCATTAAAATAAAATATTTATTAAAATTTTTTAAAAATATATATATGTATATATATGTATAAAATAGACTGTAATTTTCGGACGGTTTTGTCAATGTGAATTCTAATAAATATTTAACACTTTCACGATCATTAATCCTCCTTTTATAAATTATCGATTAATCGATTTAAGTAATAAAAAAAATAAAACAAAGATTTAGTCATAACAGTAAACAAAAAAAAAACGATTGTTACTTTGTTTGGGTTTGTTTGGGTTAAAATTTGTATCCATTGTGAAAATCTTCACAGATTTTCTCATAATGAAGGTTTTGAAGGTCCTTATTTGTACGAAGGATGTCAATTTCCGGTTCGATTACTCCAGCCAGCAAAACCAATAAAATTTTAATTGTTTTTCAAATTTTTCGAAGGGCATCGATTTTATCGAGGAAAAAAATGAAGTAGACCGTTTTCTCTCAACTGCCCATCAGAATGAGGTTTCTTTCCGCATTAAGGGGAAAGGAGGAACGTTCTGTGGAAGATGGAAGTTGAAGCTTTCGTTGTTTGTCGCGTTGATTCGACTTCCGGTTATCTCGCTTTGAACTCGGTTACCGGAAGTGGAACAACCGTATCGTCAGAGGTTAAGTACTTTTGCCAAAGTTCCGGGAACGCCGTGGATTTCCGGTATAAACGGAGGATTCGATATCTCGTGGAATAACGCGTCATTGGGAGGGAAGATAGCGAGGTATCGAAGGAAGAAAAGGACAGCTGGCGAAATAATCAGCGAGCGGAGAATACGCGAGGATTCGTACGCACGTTCAAGGATCGCCATGGTCGAGTCTCAGGAGGAACCCGGCGATAAAAAGGAGTGATCTCTTTCTCGTCGTTGAAGACGCAAGTTCGGTGGTGTGCGAGTTTCAGTGCTCCGAGGAGATACGAGGCCAAGGCGCCGAGTAGACGACGCCGTTTCCCGTTTTTGCCATCTCTTCCTATCCAACATCTAACTTCCTATCCGTTATTTCTCTCTCTCTTTATCTATCTCTCTCTCTCTCTCTCTGTGTGTGTTTTCTTTCTCTCGATCTCTGTCTGTAACATTCTGGTCCCTGTCTCTTTTTCTCTCGGAAATTTCGCGATTTTTGAGATTCCGAAAAGTGCCCGGGGAAGTCGAACATTTTTTTTTTTTTCTGTTTTGAAAGTATTAAAAGGGTCTACTTAATCGATCATTTTCAGCTGATTACGAATATCAATGAATTTTCGTCGAAAGCACTGCACACAGCGAGAAAATCGTTATTTTAGAAGTTTTTTTACCATTTTTTCATGGAAATTTTGGGTTTTGGGATAAATTAATGGTAGATTCGTACTCAGGGGATAAAATTACATCGAAATGGACCCGTAAAAAAAATATTAAAAATCTAGAATTTTTTTCGATTTTTGGGGGATATAGGTTTTTTTACTGAATCAAGGATAACTTCTTTTCCTTTGGGATTTGACGCTCTACTTTATGCTCAATGTCTTTGTTATGATTTTCTCTTCAAATTGCTTTTTTAATAATTAAAATCCGATTGCAAATTTTTCCATACATACCCCTTTGCCTCTTTTTTTGCGATTTTTCGAGTGGACTTTCCGGGAAAACTATGAGAGATATCGATACGAATCCAACGCTATTATTTAAGTTAGGCTAAAACCTTTTCCAAACTTCCCAAATGAATCCCCATAGCCTACGAGAAGGTCATCCTACGACCTTTTGAAATATCGTGATTTTTGAGATTGCGGAAAAGATGGCCGGGGGAGTCGAAAAATATTTTTTTCCGTTTTTACCCTTTTAAAAGGGTATATTTAATCGGAAATTTTCTGCTGATTACGAATATGCCCGAGTTTTCGCCGAAAGTGCGGAATTAGAGTGGGGAAAATGGGAAAACCGGTTCTAGAATATTGTTTCGACGTTTTTCCCTCGAAATTTTGGGTTTTCGGGGAAATAAATGGTGTATTCGTATTCAGGGGACAAAGTTACATCGAAATGGACCCATAAAAAAAATATTAAAAATCAAAATTTTTTTTCCATATTTGGGCAAAATACGTTTTTTCACTAAATCATCGATAATTTTTTTCCCTTTGGGATTTGGTACTCCACTTTACAATCAATCTCTTCGTTATGATTTTCTCTTCAAAATGCTTTTTTGATCATTAAAATCCGATGATTTTTCGATTTTTGGCAGAATTTTAAAGTTGAACCATCGATTTTTGCAAATTTTTCCATACATTTTTCCCTTTGCCTCTTTTTTTGCGATTTTTCGAGTGGACTTTCCGGGAAAACTATGAGAGATATCGATACGAATCCAACGCTATTATTTAAGTTAGGCAAAAACCTTTTCCAAACTCCCCAAATGAATCCCCATAGCCTACGAGAAGGTCATCCTACGCCCTTTTGAAATATCGTGATTTTCGAGATTCCGGAAAACTGGCCTGGGAAGACGAAAAAATTTTTTTTCCGCTTTTAAGTATTAAAAGGGTGTATTTGATCGGAAATTTTCTGCTGATTACGAATATGCCCGAGCTTTTGCCGAAAGTACAAAATTAGACTGGAAAAATGCAAAAAAACTTGTCTAAAATATTTTTTGGACATTTTTCCCTGCTGCAGCTTACTTTAGCTATCGTAGGACGGAGGTTACGAATTAGCGCAGTAAACAAGTGACAAATGAAAAAACATATTGATTCTTCGGAAGGATGCGAGCCACTGCCCCGACAGTGAGAAAATCGTTGAACTGAATTTTCTTGATGGTTGATAAGATTTTGAGTTCTGGTGGTACATTTTTGTCACATTCTGCATAATTATTTTCAAAATTTTGGTAAATACCGAGGATATTTTCCTTATTGTATCATTCGATTTATTTTTTTTACTTTGCTTTGTTATTATTTTATAGAATTATTTTTGTATTTTCATTATTATTCCCGAAAGGTCCGCGGGGGCGTATAAAATTATATCAATCAATCCTCTCGCTTTCGTTTTCCCTCTTCGTCTTCCCTTTTTTCCCTCTCTCTCCCTCTTTTTCTCTTTCCCTCATTTCCTCTTTTTTCAACAGACTCTCTTCCGTCTTCTCTCTCTCTCTCTCTCTCTTTTCTCCTTGCGATCCTCTCTTGTCGCATTCTCGTTCGTCTGTTTTCCCTCAGCGGACGGAGCCACTTGAATTCCGCGCTTTATCCGTCGTCGTTGATAGCGCGGAGAGTGTGGGGATATATTTATGTCCATCGTACACATTGGGATAGGATAGTTTGGGTTTGAAGCAAGGGAGCCATAAATTCGTACAAATTTAAACGATCTCCTTCCACTCTTTTTGTCTATCTATTCTCTCTTAATTACCAGCGGATTATAAATAGGCTTTTTCATCGGAAATCTGTATTTCAACGAGTCCACGAGTTGAGTTCAGCCTGGCTCGCTTTTCCAGCTTTTCTTGTGCGAGCGTTTTTTCATTTTTTTGTTTTTTTTTTTTTGTTTTTTTTTAAATGATTATGAGTTCATCGGACGATGTTATTCATTCGGATTTGTTTGGAGCAAGATCGACTAATGAGTTTCTCATTTGATTTTCATTTTTATCGTACTTTCGTTACTAGGAGTGATTCAATTACAAATTGTTTCATAGTGGTCCAAGTATTCGTCGATTCGTCACTGATTCGTCAATCATTTCTTGTTTACGATATTATTTATTTTTTATTATTATTATTATTTTTTGAATTTTCATGGATCGCTATTAAATTCTATGTGAGTTACTTTTCGAAAATGTATTTTGGGATTACGGAATTCTTCGTTGATTCGTAACTTCGATATCGTTTCGGAATTTTTATTTTTTTATGGATCACTTTACTTCCGGTTGTTTGGGTTTGTTTGGATTTTTGTTTGTATTATTTTTCAATCATTATATCGTATTCACATTACTCCGGTTTGTTTGTTTTTTT
>JAPYZI010006286.1:0-10538 GCA_030523105.1 Ophioninae sp. A BG-2022a | reverse complement strand
GGGCAGCGGGCGGGGGGGGGGGGGGGGGGGGGGGGGGGGGGGCGAACGACGTCGAAAACTTGTCACACACGCAAACTTCGGTATCCCGATATCCGAGAGATTTCGGACGGCGAATTCGAGATGCGTCAGTAATCATCGTTATTTAAAAAAAAAAAAAAAAAATTACTTTCCAGCTGATAAGAAACCTGGACAAAAAAAAATAATTCGTTTGAAAAAAATGCGGCCCTTTTTTATTGCGGAACGCGGATCCTTCGACAGAGAGTAAAAGCGTGGTGGGGGGGGGAGGGGGGGTTGACGATTTTGACGCTCCAAATCTAAATGCCATTTATTTATCTTCCTCGCCATTTGTTTATCGTATTTTCGACGATAAACGAGAATTCGACGGGGTGGGGTTTCAAAGGTGGAGCGATACAGAGGGGGGCGGGGGGGGGTCGTTTTGTTATCAAGATCAGATTGGATTATTTTCAAAGGCCAGAAACGCCGAGACGATTTAATAAATTTCAATTAAAACTGAATGAATTTCATAACCCTGGAATTGATTTTTGTCATGGATTAAATTTGTTATTATTATTGTTCGGATAAATTGTTGGGTTTTTGGTTTTCGAAGTACTTCCGGTAGGAGGAAATATCTTCACTCGAATCGAAAAGATTTTTAATTTTCGTAATAAGTTAATAGACTCGTATTAATTTATTCGATCACACTGCGAACGTCGAAATCATGAAGGATAATTACACGGTTTAATTAGGGCTCTTTGATTAGAATTTAATTAAAATTTAATTGAAATTTAATAAAAATTTATAAGTTTAGAAAAGTTAATTTATCCACTCTTTTTTTTACTACTTATTTTATTATATACTTATTCTTCACTATTTTACGATTTTTTTGAAAATTCAGATTTAGTTTTATCCAGTGACGTATTTCTAACGAGGATCGTAAAAAAAAAAGGTTCATGGGATTTTACAAAAAATTACGAACCGAACCGAAATTTTAAAAAAATTTTCGGACGTTTGAACGACAAGGTACAGAAGCAAAAAGAAATCGACTTAAAGGACTGGAATAGCGGAGTTATTTCGTTTAACAGTCATTGCTAATTGAGCGAAAAATGTTTCTTAAAGATTCAGACTACCACAAAGAATTTCAAACTTTGAAATTTGAGGGAAAAGTCTCGTTAGAGGGAAGCAAGTCGTCAGCCAATATACCAGCTGTTGAAGGCACCGTTTTAAAGACAGATTGGATACGAGTATAAATATATGTATATATATATATATATATATGGGGAATTCCATGCCGATTCGACCTGGGTTGACCCGTCACTTTTCCGATTTAACCCGTGATTTTTTATATTATTGTACTATCTCTGAAAGGCACTCGAAAATTTTTTCCGATTTTTTCGGAACGTTTTGACTTCAAAATATTTTTGACAAACAAAAAATTAACGCCCAAATTTAAAAATCGGAAAAAAATCACAAAAATCTTGTATCACATATGAAACACTGTGAACGATAAAAAAAAAAAGTAAGCGCGCGTTTCGATTGGCCAACAATGCGCTTTTTTCGCAAAACAAAAATGAAAAAAAAAAAAATTCCAATGAAATCAATAGCTCACATAACACAAAACTTCTGAAAAAAAAAAAAACTGAAAACATTCTAGTCAATTCTACATGATGTCATATAATTTTTTTCCTCTTTAACTTTTTTTCATTTTCCCTCGTACATTTTATAAATTTACTTTTTCAAAAATGCGTGTTTTAGGCCAAACGAAAGGCGCGCCCACTTTTTTTCACCGCTTGCAGTGTTCGATGTATGACACAGGATTATTATAATTTTTTTTTTCCGATTTTTAAATTTCGGCGTCAATATTTCGTTTAAAAAAAAATTTGTGGAGTCAAATCGGTCCGAAAAAATCGGAAAAAAATCTCGAGTGCTTTTCAGAGATAGTACAATAACATAAAAAATCACGGGTCAAATCGGAGAGGTCACGGGTCAGACACAGGTCGAATCGTCATGGAATACCCCATATATATCTATATATATATAAATTGAAATAAGAGAGTCGTAGAACTAGACACAGACAAACGTCAAGTCTACTAATCGTCGTTCCAAGAGCTAAGACCCGACGAACTTTGTCTCTTTTGTCTCGTGGAGACGTACCTGCCAAATTGAGGATCCGTGCGGCTTTCCACCTGTGAAAGACCTCGTGAACTCGACTCCTCGCAAGCCTCAAATATACCTGGGAGAAATAAAAGAAAAATTGGAGCTCTGGGATTCCAAAAGAGAAAGAGAGAGAGAAAGAGGTGTCGACGAGGTGGGAGAAACGTTACACGTCCAAAATGAAAAAAGTCAAAATACGAAGAACTATTAAGCTCTGCTCCGAAAAGATTCAAAATTCTAAAATCCTATTCAAAATTCTCCATTTTTTTCAACTACCTGATATTTTAAATTTCGTGACAGAATTTTCAAAAATACTTCGAGAAAAGTTTCTCGTTGACGGATGGAGAATTGTAACAATAATTAATGTTTATCAGCGAAAAATTCGTTTACGATGAACAAAGATTAATAATTTGATCAGTTATTATTGGTGTAGATTGGAGGAGGGAAAAAATGGTTGGTACCTGTCGCGTAAAACGAAGCCTGTGTAAAATCAACGTTAGGCACTCGACCTTTGAGGAGACGAGTGCGTGGTGGACCACGAATGAGGAGGTGCACTGGACTCCCGGAGGGTCTTTGCGCCAACAACCCTACAGGGGTCCTAGTGGCGCTTGACATGTTTATCATCCTCGTTTTAACCCCACACAAACTGACGCCCACTATACTCGATCGGTATTCTTTGACACGCATACTCCCATGGTTAAAAGCGTCAACGCTAGATATCCACCTTAATAGTGGACCTGGACGATTGATTAGTCAACGGTATATTTATAATTTGTTGAATCTGAAAATCAACAAACATAATACGTTTAAGCATAATATTTAATAATAATATTTAAGCATAATAAACATTTAAACATAATAATATTCGTAATGAGAAAATAATTATTCGAGAATTATTGTTAATAAACGCGTTCAATTATTATTATAAAAAATGAAGAACTAAAATCGCAAATACTCAAAAACAACTTATAGCTTTGTACCTTCACGACGAATTTGTAAAACCAAACGTGACAAACTCCAACTTTTATTGGTCGTTGATTCGATCATCAACGAAAAATACTCGAAAGTTTCAAATACGATTTTCAACTGATTGAAACGTCACTCGAGAGGAACTCAAGGGGAATTTACGTCAAACGGAAGCTTCTTTAATAACCAACATTTGATTGCAGGCACGTTGGTACCGTAACTTCCTAATCGTTTGTATTATCCCCCTCATTTTCATTAAATAATCTCTAAATCCGTAATAAAACGTCATTTACAAAAAAAACAAACGGTTCTACTGAAAAAAAAAAGAAGATTCGAAAGTCCTCGTTTTACGAAAAAAAAAAAAAGTTTACGAGAAGCGTTGCTCATTTCCCTTAATTATCAGGTATCACCGAACTGGGTCTAATTGGTAGTTTTATAACTTCAAAATGAAGCTATCCATGTCCGTTTGTCGTTAAGAAAATAATGAAAATTGACATCTCAAACATCCTAATCCTCGTGAGAAAGATTTTTCCTTCAAGATTTCAGGGACTCTGATATTTCGATCTTAACGACAGATTCCAAAAGCTGATAAAATCCATAACGTCCAAACTTCTTTTTTTTTGTTCCCAACCTGTTGACAATGCGTCAATTATTATTTCGGTACGATTTGATGAAATCATGAATTTTATGTCGCTCGTATTTCCGGTTATCGTTTCCTGGATCTCCGCAATTGGAGTTTGGAAACTTTTTGAGTATCCAATGGGTCTCCCCAATGACTGCATGGGAAAAGGCCTGCTGTTACACTCGTAGACGTATTCGAGTATTACGGAAGGCGTTTAGATCTAAAGATAACTTCGGGCTGCAACAAATATTCCATTTTATTATTCTATTTTTGTGACATGATGTTTATAGGCGATTATCGTTTCTGTCGTACTTGGGACCAGTCCTGAATAAGACCACGCAACAACGTTTTCTTCGAGGTTGGTGCATACCCAACTGGAAAACCTGATAGTTCTCGTCCTAGGACGAAAAAAAAAAAAAGAAATTGTACAAGAGTTGAGAACGACGACAGGCAAGCTTGACTACGTTACACGTACAAATATACGTATTTCTGTACGTTGAGGTTGTTTGCGTTCCTGATTTTAATACTATGTATCTCTTGGGAAAATATATCCAAAATAATACATCCCTATTCGTGTGTACACGTCTGTATTATCCTCCGGACTATTTAAATCCAGCTTTCTGTACGGTTCTATTAATACGTGTTTATAAATAAATAAATATATTAATATACACGTTTCAAGGTATATTTATTTATACGGGTCTGAGTATGGGACTTCCAAGGCTTGATCGACTTCGAGAGATTTTCACGTTTCAAAAACGTGACAAGTAATTTTTACAGCTATAATAAAATTGGGAATTATGACATTGTAATTGTTTATATTTGTTAGTAATTCATTATTATTTTTGCATTTAAAAGTAAATATTTCAATTTAATTTATTGGGAATTTCAAACATTTTTTATTTAGTTTTTGTATATTGAATTCAATTTTTTAAAAATTGTATTTTAATTTTCATTTAAGTTTTATACATTTTTTAGATATTTAAAATGGATAATTAAATAAATCATTATTTTTTTTTCATTTTTTAAATTAAATTCAATTTATTTTATTATATTTCTTTTTATTATTATTAAAAAAAAAACCCTGATGATTCTGAATTCCAGTTAATTATTACATCCCTCATTTTTCACTTTTCCAAATTCTATTTTATTGAAAAGTAATCAACAAATTGAAATTTTTTGCTTTCTCTTTAACATTAAAAAATAACAATAACAAAATCTTAAATAAATCCCGATGCAAAAACAACAATAATTCGTATATAATATTAATGTTGCAACGATTCAGCCTGGAACTGCCCATACGAAATCTACGAAAGGTAGATACACCCAACCATTTCTGGCCAAGTAAAAACTGAACGAGAAAGAACAAAAAGGAACGAATTAAATTGAGAAAGACGGGGGAGTTAAATGAAAAATGTTAAAACGAGGAGTACAGGATTCTCGTGTGAAACGAAGAATCACGAAGTCATTCTTACACACGCGCACACATTCTCATCTAGAATTTCTCTCGATCGTAATAGTCCGAGGATTCATTGGTGGGGGAAGGGGTTGGAAATCTCGGGAGGAAAAAGAGTGGGAGAGCGTGTATACGAATATATTTGAGATTTTACATTCGCCTCGATCGTAAAACAGACTGGAGAAATCATATTCGTGTCGTTACCTTTTTTTTTTTTTTTTTTCTCTTTTTCTTTTTCTGCTTTTCTTTGCCGCGTTTTGCTTTCCTCAGATGAAGAGAGGGAGGGGTTTTTTTTGGAGGGGGGGTTGGTCCTGATGACTCGCAGACGCATCTCCCTTACTGACTGTCGTATACGTGGGTCAAGGACGTTTGTGACTTATACATTTAACATATACGTACCGTAAATACGAAAGTATTCAATTTACGATTTGACTCGAAATCGTAAAACGTTTTTTTTGTCTGACTTTTTTTTCTGTTTTTTTTCTTTTTTTGCTTCGCGCGTAAGCATAGATGGCGTCCACTTCTGGATGGTTTATTTTACTAGACAGGATTGCGAATGAACTTTTTTTTTCTTCGGTTTCTTTTTTTTTTTTTTCTCTTTCTATCGCAGCACCGACTAGAAATTTTAATATTTTTGTGAACGAGCTGCTGTCTTCCAGCATATATAAATTACTACGTTTGACCGGGACAAAAAATTTTTCTGTGCGTTACAAATACACTTGGACCAAAAATTACTCCATTTTTATCACGAAGGCTGATGGGGAACTTCGAATTAAGATTCGAACGGAAAATTATCCAGGAAATTTAAATTGACAAGTGTTGTTTCGTAATAATTATTTTTTTTTCGATTGTTACTTTTATTTGGTGGTTTGTATTTTGTATTTTTTTTTTCGTTAGGTTAAACTTTCTTTGTGTAATTATTAGTATTATTTTTAGTATTATGGTTTAGTTTATATTTAGTTTATTGGCTTTCTTTTTCTTTGTGTCTATTGTTTTTATTATTATCACTTTATTATTTTATATGGTTTTTTTTTATATTATATTTGTATGATTTTTTTATTTTTGTTGTTACAAAATTGTTGCCAGATAGTATCATTAGGCCATAATAAACTTTATCATCATTATTTTTTTCTCATCTTGACAGTGAAGTGCCAAGGCTAATTCCTTTTTTGACGATTTCCTTTTTTCGAAAAATAGTTTCTTGCAAAACTGGTTTTTTGAAAAATTGTTCAAATTGCAGTTGAAAGAAAGAACGGTGTTGGTGGCACTTGTCGATTCGAGACGATTTGATTAGACGTTTAATCGCAGTTTAAAAGTAAAATTTAAAAAACGTCAGATAAAATTAAAGAATTTTATCAAAAAAGTTTCCAAGGTTGAGAAATCAAAATGTTTTGAAAGATTACGTTTATTAAAAGTTTTTAAAGTTAAAAAATGTTGAATTAAAGTTAAAATTAAAGAAGTTTATTCAAAGTTCTAAAAGTTAAAAGATTTAAAATGAAAGTTGAAATTAAAGAAGTTAAAGTTTATTAAAAAGCTTTGAAAGTTGAAGCTTATTAAAATAAACAATTGTTTTTAAATTACGAAGTTCAAAGTTCAAGTTAAAATAAAATGGGAAATTCATTTTTTTTGTTTCAAATGAACCAGGCGACCAAAATCAAATAAACCGTTGCATCCTGTACCTAAAAAAGTAAACAAGACAATTTATAACTTTTTAAGTTATTAAAATTCTTTTTCATGAATTTCAGTGGTCTTTGTTTGGGTTTATTTGGGTTTTTTTCAAACCTTGATTTTTTCGATGGAGCTTTAGATCAATTTTATTCTTCAACCGGGTCACCCATCCGAGTATTGGCCCGTTACTTAAAACTGCTAAATACGAGACTTCGCTTCGAATTTTCCTGTCAATAAGAGGACAAAATCCAAGTTACCTTTTTTTACCTGATAATAATCCTGGCCGCAGATAATAATCCTCCGGAGAGTCAGGTGTTAGCTCAGTACTGTAAAGTTTCAAAATAATCTGGTCCTCGAAAAATACACTTGTTCGGTTGGAATTTTCTCATTGGCGTTACAGGAACGACCTTTTCGTAAGAAGGTGCGATGAAAAGCCGAAAAGTAAACCGATAATAATTCAATATTTGCTCGTTTCATATTCTTTCTCTCTCGTTCTCTCTCGATTACGATTTTCGAGTGGCCTCTTTATATTTCGGGTTTTAAGGCCCATCGAGATTTTCCTTTTTGGGCCTAAGAAAATATTGACTCGTAGGAGATTCTCTCTCGTAGATTCTAGGGAGTTCCAAAGCCAAGAATACCTTTAAAGTCCTTTTGGCACAGAAAATGCAATTTTCCTTTGGAAAATGACCGAGAAAAAGGGCGGATCTTTTGCCTATTGGTTCCCCCCGTTAATCACTGGTCCCGATATTTCAGCATTCGCTACTACTTTTCCGGCTTTCAGGCGTCACTGTTTTTTCAAGATCCATCGTATCGAGTCACGAGATAGAGCATGAACGAGCGTAGTGTAAGGAGTCTACAATTTGGTTCATTGTATCCTCATCAGGAGGTGGAGCTCATCTGATTTAAGTCCATTCTTTACTCGTTTATTCGCACTTTTTCGTTCGTCAATGCGTTCGCCATTGGGACAGCTTAAGTCGAAAGGAATTTCGTCTTTTCCCGGTACCAGTTTCTGTACTTAACCGCCTTCGTTTTTGATGACCGGAACTTGAAAACTGGTAAATTGGTAAAAGCCACAATTGACGATAATTGACCATTCAAAAAGTGCTAATTGGATATTCAAACAGTGTTTATTGATTATTTAAGAAACTATAATTGACGAGTTGAAATTTTCGATAATTGATTATTCAAATGCAATAATTGACTAGACGAAATTAACGATTATTAATTATTCAAAAAGGAATAATTGACGAGTTGAAATTGAAGATAATTCATTATCCAAAAAGCAATAATTGACGAGTCGAAATTGACGATAATTGATTATTTATAAAAAGCAAGAATTGGCTACTTGAAATTTACGATTATTGATTATTTAAAAACCAAGAATTGGCTACTTGAAATTTACGATAATTGATTATTTAAAAAGAAATAATTGACTAGTCGAAAAACGATAATTGATTATTTAAATAGCAATAATTGACTAGCTGAAAAAATTATAATTGATTATTTAAAAGACGGAAAAGAAATTTGTCATAAAGGACTTGGATTCTAATAAATACTTCTGTGGATTCAATGGGCGTTTTATAGAGATTTAATAGGATCGCTCGCCCATTTCTCATCTGAAAAAAACTTGACAATTTTTAATTCAAAATTTTCACACAGATCGATACTCTTCAGAAATCCAATTCCGTAAAAAACCCACTTGCGTACTTATTCAAATGGATACATTTCAATAATTTGTATAAAACGTAGATTAATTCGTATAATATTTACATTAAATTAAAACGTACAATCGGTTTTATTTATTTATGATAATATGCAAAATCGCGCTCGTACGGGGTCGTAGAAATTACGGAAAATACTTGCAATTAAAATTAAATTTGCAACACAATTAGCAGCCCGATAAGTACTTTTTATCGAAGTTACATTTTTCATAGATTAGACTCCGCACGTTTATTACCTGCAAAACATCGAGCACGTATACCGCGCCGGTTTTATCGCTTCGTGACAATTTCATTTTGCTCGTATTACTACGTCAATGCACGGCTCGCTCCCCCCTCTCACCCCTCGTAACTCTTTTTTACTCGAAAAACAAAAAAAGGTAATATTTTAAGTAAGCAATAAAAAGCGAACTGCAATAACCGATACTCTATATCTATGGACATTTACGTGTATCATTTTGTCTTAGTATGATTTCTCTCGCCCTCTTTCTCTATTTTTTTATTTTTATTTTCGATTTTTATTTATGATTTTTATTTTTGATTTTTGATTTGTGATTTTTTATTTTTGATTTTTGATTTTTTATTTTTTATTTTTTATTGTTATTGTTTATTTTTATTTTGAAGTATTCTTTATTTTTGGTTTCTAATTAATTAGTTTATATTCTGTTGGTTTTTGAAAGATTCTGTTTCTGGTTTGGGTTTGGTTTGACTTTCTTTATTATTCTTCTATTATTACATCAGTATTTTTATTTCAAATTTTATTTACAAGTTTATTTTTGATTTTTTTTTAAGTTCATTTTAAATTATGCGTTGTCCATCGTTAGTCAAGTTTTGCGGCAAGAAAGAACATTTTTGCATTTTTGTTGTTGTTTATATTGGTTTGTACAACGTTTTTTTTAGTATTTTTATTACATTACCATTTAGTTATTGTTTTGTTACATTTTTATATTTTTATTTTGTTAAATTGTTTTTTTTCCTAAATTGTCCGAAAGTTTCTGACTATAGTATAATAAAATCTTTCATCATAACTCTCTTGGCTTTCAACATTAATATTTTCGAAGTTATTATTATTTATTATTACGACGATTTTTCAAATATATTTTCTGATTATCTTTCTTTCGTAATTTTTTCGTATCTAATGTGTTCGATGGTTGAAAATATATTTTGAATCTTTCTTTATTTTCTCAAATACTAATATTTTCCATTTATTTTCCAATTGTCTTTATTACATGATATTTTTTTAACAAAGATGCAAATACATTTATTACCGTGATGATTATCATCCATAGGTACTGAATAAATACTCAACATCGAATAAGATTTCGAAAAGAAAAAACACGTGAACATTTTTGCAAATCCTTGTATTTGATAATCCATCCAGTAAACAATGGCTGTATTTTTATTATCCACTAAAATGATGAGTGGATACCCCTTGACACCCTTATAAAAAATACACCAAAAAAATAATCCAAATGTAAAATAAGAATAAAAGCAAAAATAAAAATTAAATACTAAAAATATAACATTAAAATTACTAAAAAAAAAACCAAAAACAAACTAAAAACCGCAAAAATAAATTATTCAGTTTTTTCGCTTTTCCCACCTAGCCGAACTGAGTCAAACGACAAATGTCCTCGTATTGGATAATTCCATTAATAAAGGTATAATGAATCGATAAAGACGCGATTAATCGAGTTAAATGTAAAATAAAAATAAAAACAAAAATAAAAATTAAATACTAAAAATATAACATTAAAATTACTAAAAATAAAAATTAAATACTAAAAATATAACATCAAAATTACTAAAAAAAAAAACCAAAAACCAAAAACTACTAAAAAAAAAACTAAAAAAAATAAAACTAAAAACCGCAAAAATAAATTATTCAGTTTTTTCGCTTTTCCCACCTAGCCGAACTGAGTCAAACGACAAATGTCCTCGTATTGGATAATTCCAT
>JAPYZI010006283.1:0-15353 GCA_030523105.1 Ophioninae sp. A BG-2022a | reverse complement strand
TTTTTTTTTTTTTTTTTTTTAACAATGATGCCAACGTTAAAGGATACGTCCCGGTTTTATTATTATTTTTTTATTATTTTTTTATATGTTTAATTTTTGTATTTTTTCACATCCGATAAAGCTGACGATATACGTTGTTTTCCATTTATACATACAGATGGCGACAATTGGTCTGTGGCCATTGTAGGGCTTTCTAAACGTGGTGATGACTATTTACTATTGATGAAACGACGGGATAATAATCGAGTTTCCATTTTTCGGGATGAAATTCAATATCTCTTTTTCGTTAGATTTTATTTCGAAATTCCGGGAATCGAAATTTCGTTCTTTTGGGTTTGCGACGGTAGCGATGGTGGCGGTGGTCCTATCGCTCAAGCTCAACGAACGTCCGTGCAGAGCGAAGAGCGCGATAAGATATACAAGACAGCCATCACCGAGCTCCGCATCCATAGGTATAGTAAGAACCCGGTAAAAAAACAACATTAAAAAATCGATATCTCGAAAACTACGACGCGTCACCAATAATTCATTTCAGAAATCTCTGAAACTATTAAAACGACCGCGTACGTCAAATTTCAGAACGAAATTTCGTTTCCGCTTTTCGCAACTCTTATTTTTCACTTTTCTTTCGCTCAGTTTTTGAAGTTTTTGAAATATTTTTTTTCGAATTTATTGAATATTTCATTTTATTCAAATGTATGAAAAATGCGAATTTTTTTAAATCGAATTTATTAAATATTTGATTTTATTCAAATTTATAAAAAATTCGAATTTTATTCGAATTTAATTAGTATCAACGTTTATTCGAAAGTATTGAAAATCAAACGTCGCCGCGTTATACCTAGCAGCCCTATATACCTGGATTTAGCACGCTCTCGAACAATCGTGAGAATTGAGTTCCAACGTCCAATGACCGCGCAGCCCTCCCAGCGTCTTCCTTCTTCGTCGCACTTCACGCTTTACGTCTAACTCCTCTCCCCCCACCTCTCCTCCTCACCCCACGCCGCACCACCACCCCATCCTGCGCGCTGTTTATCGGACTTTTTCCGGCGCATCGTCACACACGCCTTATTCCCCAAGTTTTTTTTTTGTGGATATTTTCCAGCGCCTAATTTTCCCCGCGATGCACTTCAGCTTCCGCCCCTTGGTTCTCGTTCCCCCTCTTCTCTCTTTCTCTCTCTCTTTCTTTCTTTCTTTCTCATTGTTTATCGATCGAGGAAAACACGTGCACCGGACCGAGCAGTGGTTGTCACTCCGGCCGACGCTTCCGGAATGAGGAAAAAGAAAGGCAGAGAAAGAGCGAGAGAGAGAAAGAGAAATCTGTGCGCCGGCGTCTTAGCGAACTTGATCGTAGCCCGGCCGCAGCGACAGAACGCGAGACACTCGGCGAAACACTCCTTCACCCGAAAAACATCGAACTGTGTTACACACGTATACGCGAATACAAACACATATACAGAAACACGCATAGAACGGGAAAAACGGTTAGAACGTACGAGAATTCCTACTGGTTCGTTGACGCGCTACGAGTCAACGGGGGCGCTAAAACCACGATCCATATTTCCATCGGCTAACACGAAGACCGCGGGCTTCTCGGACTTTCACCGTGGCGGGCATAGATGGCACGACGATACACGATCTTTTTTTTTTACCCCTTCTATCTCGCGCTCGCGACTTCTCAGGATTTCTCGTCCAAGCCGCCGGGCACGCTACACTTCCATCCGTTATATCGACTATCGTCCTCATTTTTTAATTCCAACTCTCGCCGCGGCGCTACTCATCTTGTGTTTATATTTTTGTCCTTCCTCTATCTTTCCCAACCGTCAATTGTGTTTTTTGTTTTCGCAACGTCACACGAGCCAACTTCTGCATTCCAGACTGTTGAATAATCATTGTGATGTTTCTATAAAACGCAGCAGCTTAACCCAAACAAACCCAAATCGTTGAATAATCATTTTAAAATGTAATATTTCCGTAAACGTGTAGCTTATATCGTAAATAGCTGGTGAACTTTGATGTAACGTTCATCGGACAATTCGAAAGCAGGTTTTGAAATTTTTGAGAATTCGTTTCGAGCGCCTCGGATTCTCACGGATTTTTTTTACAGCCGCGGAAGGTTTGATGTTTTATTTCAAATACGATTTTTTGCCTACTAGGGATATTTATAATCTAGAACGATGAAAAGAGATACTTGCCTAAGTTGACGTCGAATATTACCACGTAATTATACATTATACAATTATAACCTATAATAGAATATTCCATACAATTATCCTTCTTTACTCATTTTCTTTTTGAAAACCGTTTTTGTTTTTCATTGTTTTTGTTTTAAATTTATTATTACGTAATTATAACCCATAATGGCAGTTCTTATAATTATTATTGTTTTTATTTTTTAATTTTGTATCCGAAACGTCGTTTTTTTTCCGTTTTGACTATTAAATATTAATATTTATACGTATTTATGATTTTTTCATTCGTTTTATGAAAAATTTTTTTTTTTCGTTCGTATAAAAGTATAAAAATTGAACCAGCGCTACGATACCAGCGGCGAAAATCGGAACTTTCCAGAAGCGTACAATACGCGAACGCGTTCTACTTTTAAAACGTTTTTTTTTTATGAACTCGTCTTTGGGCGATTTCACTTGACTTTATTGCAATATTATTCGCCTTTACTCAATCTCGTCTTTGTAGTTCTTCAATGTTTTTTTTTTTGTTTGTTTTCACACTCTCGTGTTTTGTTTTTTACAGAGAGCGAACAAGGCTCGTGGGAGAGCGGTCTTTCCTACGAGTGCCGATCGTTGCTGTTCAAGGCTCTGCACAATCTCATCGAGCGTTGTCTACTCTCGAGGGATTTCGTTAGACTTGGCAAGTGGTTCGTTCAGCCTTACGATGGTTTCGAGAAGCATCGATGCAGCAGGTAACAAAAACAATACGCTCATTTTTATAATTCTCTCACGACGTGCGTGGTAACAGCTTACGATTTTTAAAAATATTTTTATATTCTTATTTTTATGGAATTATTTATTTAATTATTTATATATTTATTTATGTTTTTTTGTTCGTTTATTTATCAAGCAGAAAAAAGTACATTTTAAAGATTTATAAAAGTTGATAAAAAAAAAAATTCTTTATGTCGTTTTTTAAATCTTAGGAAATTTTATTTTGCGGAACGACATTTTTTTTTTTTCGTAATTCTTTTTTCCCAAAAAAATGATATTTTGAAAATTCTTTCTATCCCAAAAAATGACGTTTTGAAAATTCTTTTGTCCGAGATAAGTATTAAATTTCAAAATTATTCTTTCCTCAAAAACTTTTATGTTTCCAAAATTCCGTTGTCCCAAAAACCAATATTTTTTTTAAATCCTTAATTTTTTTTAACAAAAGTTACAGTTGTTAAATACAAAATAATTGCTCGAACCGGTTGATAAAATTGATTAAAGATTCTCAATCGTGGAAGCTGATTTACAAATTTAATTTTTTTTTCCAACTTAATTACATTGAAACATTTGCGAATTGAAAAAAAAATGTTTTTTTTTTAAATCTCGATTTGTAACGGAAGAATTTGACACTTTGCAGCAGTCACCTGTCGTTCTCGTTCGCCTTCTTCGTTCACGGCGAGAGCACCGTTTGTGCGAGCGTCGACGTCAGGCAACATCCGGCGGTGCGACACCTCACGAGAACATGTCTACAACGTACCCAGACGACGCAGTCCGGGGTCAAGGGTACACCCAATTTTTTAAAAATATTATTTTATTTCCAACCGCGATCGTTTCACTCTTTTAAATTACCACTAACATTCTCCAATTATTAAAACAAATAAAAATATCGGTTATTCGATACAATAAAAAAATATACGACGTCGATCTCCATCAAGTGCGATTGAAGAAAGTCTGAATAAAAATTTGACAAAAAGTGGCAAGTGCATTCAAATTTCTATAAAAAAAAAAAATCTTTCAAAAATTGTTTTTTTTTCTCCAAAAAAAAAAATGTTTTCAAAATTCTCTTATTCCGAAAAATAATATTTCCTAAATTCTGTTAAAAAGAAAGTTTACAAATTCCTTCTTCTCCAAAAAATAATGTTTTCAAAATTCTTCTTTTTCGAAAAACAATATCTTCGAAATTCTATTTCCCATTTTTATTCATTTTTATTTTTTCGAAAGGCATATTTTTTCAATCGTTATACAAAAATATGTAAATTATCGTTAATCGAGTTAATGAAGATAAGAAATTGAAATTCGTCGATGCGAGCTAGAATTCAAATGTAAACGATTCATTGGTCGTTTGGAATCAAAATTGATGGGGAAAAATGTCTCTATTTTTTTCCGCCGTTGATTCAATCGACTTATCCTAAATTTGAAAAAATCTTTTCCGTTTGTTTTTCAAAAACAAATTTGAAAGGAAAAAGAATAAAGAAATAACGTTCAAACATCAACGAATATGCGTATAAAATTGTTGCGAATGAAAAAGAAAGGAAAAGAAAAAGAAAAACAAAAAATAAATAATAAAGAATTAAAGACGGAAAAAATTCTATATTTTCCATGCATATTTTTTTTTCTTTGTCTTTTTCTATTCCTTCCTTTTTTTTTATTGAAAATGTCCCTTTCCTTGAGATCGAAAATACGAAATAGATTATTGATTGCAGTGATCCTGGCGCCGTACGGATTGGCGGGTACACTGACGGGTCAAGTGGGACGCGTGGACAGTCAATTGTTGGACGAGTGGAAGCACTTTTATCCGATAAACGGTGGTGGAATGGACAACGGTTTGCCACCTTTGGTGGAGGTTCTCGTCGGTGGTGTACGAATGCGTTATCCCTCGTGTTACGTTCTCGTAACCGATATGGACGATTTGCCATCGGAGATGCCACTCTCGCCGCCTTACAGTCCGGCGAGTTACGAAAATCCAAACTCGACGCAGCGCGATTTGAAAGCCTCGACAGAATTGCCGGAACGGGTTTGGGCCGAGTGTTCACTCGGCTCACCGATATCAGCCGCTTCCAAGACCGATCTCTCCACGAGCTCGAGTATCGAGCTCGGCACGTGGACATTCGTCGATTCTACCCAAAAGTCTTCCTGCAGTTGCTCCAAGTGAGTAACAAGCGCCACGATCCCCACGCGCGCCAGAAATATCATCGCTCTCGACACTTTTCGCATCCCACAAAAAGAAAAAAAAGAAAGTTTTGTCTCTCTCTTTTTTTTTTCTCTTTTTTTCGAGCTCGTATCACGGTCGATATTTTCCTGGGGAGATTCCTGGAAAACTCGCTTCCGAATTACCGATATTACTCACGAACGTTTTTCTCTCATAGGATTTAAAAATTTGGACGCTCTTTTCTTTTTTTTAATTTATTATTTGTTTTATTTTGTACTTTTATCCGTAAAATCGTGTCAACGTCGATAAAAAATAATAATTAAATATTCCGATGCTATATGGTCGATCCGCGTTACGAAATTTCAAGAGTATTTCGATAAATAAATAATAATATGGCCGTTTACATTTTTGGAATTTGGAAGAATATCGGTTTTTGAAATATTAGGGATTTGTAAAAGAGACGCGGTCGCACCGTTGTGCGTGCTTGGGTACGAGCGAGGATATTCATATATGTACATATATGTTTATTATATATGTACATATATATACAGGGATATTTATATATAAATATATATAAATAAATATATATTTATCCACGAACGTCATAATTACAAATATAACCTCAAAACACGTATATACTCTTCATAAATTAATAACAATATTTGTTATTCATTTATAATTCGTTTATACGGATTTCATATATTTGTATTATGACCATGTGTATTATAAAGGCATTTGTCGGTTCAGTAAAAGTACGTCTTTTCGTTCCTTTATTTTTGTTCGTTTTTGTTTTGCATGTTAGAGCGGTTACCAGTAGTGTGCGAAGTTGGAGAGAACGTTAGCAGTTCGAGGTAGATTTTCAGTTTGATTCGATTTTTCAAAACGAAAAAAAAAAAAAAAAAAAAAAAAACAAAAATCGAAAACCAAAAACCGTGTTTTCGTTTCTTTATTTTTACCTGTGGCTGCTGCAAATGTGTGCATGCGTTTGAGTTCGGAGATCGTGGCTCGAAGGGACAAAGATTTATGAATATTTCGTAGATACGCTTCGAAGAAAAATAAAAATGCACATTGAAAAAAAACTAGAGACATTCGATCGGAATACACAAAATAACTAAATATGTTGAGTATTGATTTTGTTTGTTGTTTTTTTTTTTTTTTTTTTTTTTTTGTAAATTCGACTATTTTGCTCCTTCGAACGCGCCCGATATTTGCTTTTTGAATTTTTACGTTTCGCTGAATTATCACGAGTGTTTTTCAGTTTTACGAATCGTAAAGGGGAAAAGAAAAAAGAAAAAACAAAAGAATGAAAAAATAAAAAAGAAAATCCGGAGGAAAGCAAACGATGACACCGAATAGAAATCGATGGATACACATAGAAACTGAAAAGAGGAAATTATAAAAAAAAAAAAAAAAAAAAAAAAAAAAAAAAAAAAAAAAAAAAAAAAAAAAAATAAAAAAAAAAAAAAAAAAAAAAAAAAAAAAAAAAAAAAAAAAAAGAAAGAAGATGTTAAAAGCATCGGTTGCAGGTGCACGACCCCCGGGGGTTGGAAAGGCCTCGCCTCCTCTCACGTACAGAGGGAGAGGGCTGATAAAGGTGGACGGAGGGTCGTGCCTTTTCATCGACGTTCTACCATCCAGTGGGATGCCTCTTGCCCCTCTGTCCCTGCCAATGCCCCCAGGTGGGTAATATCTGCCTTCCCCCTGCTATACTTTTCCCTCCAACCAAACATTTTGACAATTTCTTTTTTTTTTTTTTCTTTATTAATTTCTCAATCGTGCTCCTCACACACAAATATATACACGCATACACACACACACACATACAGATACGATCGAAAATGCCATCCTCATTAATTCATTGATCATAAAACGCCAAGGGAAACGAAAGTGGAAAATGACACATTGAAAATAGTACAGAACCCGGATATTCTAACTCTATCCACTGATTATTAATTCGTGCATTGAAGGGATCGTCTCAGTGTGAAATGTTTTTTTTTTTTTTTTTTTTTTTTTGCATTATCGTGTAGCGTACACTGTTCTAAACATTGTTGTTGAAAGGGAACGGAGCGGGAGTACGCGGGAATACAATCTTTAAAAGCGTATTTCTCGGTACGGTGTTTTTCAAAACGGTGTCCACTCTCGAAGGAAGAGTTTCGAAGATATATATTTCCAATTTTGAGAGAACATGTTTAACGTCATTCTCTATCGCGCTATGTAAGCTTTTTTTGTTATTTTGAAATCTTCCTATTTTTTTTTTTTTACGAAAAATTGACGAAAAAAGGGCTAAACTTGATATCTTTTGTTCAAACAGTCGCCATTTTGTCAAATTTCAAAAATAAGAGAAAAACCTACATAGCACGGTAGCGACTTTACTATAGATTAATAATATTTTTGAAATTTTTTTTCACCTCAAAATTGTAGCCGCAATGGTGCGCACCGTACGGGACCTTTTTGCTTTAACGTGTCATTTCAACAATTTATTTAATTGTTATATACTAAACTGAATGAACGTAAAAAAAAGGATCATTTTGTATTCGGCACGAATGTATTTATTTATAAAAAGAAAATTCGATTATTTTATTACAACATTGAAAAGAAAAAATCGGGAAAATCAGTGATTTTTCGAAGGGTCACACTGAAACGATTAATTAACAAGCGAATATTGTATCGTTGATAACGACATAGCTTCTCGCTACATAAATTTCGTTTCTTTTTTGTCCAAAAAAAAAGTTTTTTTTTTTCACGTATACGTGGTTTTCTCTATTTCGAGGGTAAAAAAAATAAATGCAAAGATCGTTGAATTATCGTGATTAACGTGATCCCGTTAACGCGAGTTTCGTTATTCACTCGTCACGATCATTTTGTCTCGGCGAATTCGTAATTTTTTTATGGAAAATTAAATGGATTTCGATTTTCGTAGAAAAAAATAAGAGGTTGAAAAACCATGATTTTTCGTTTATTTTCGTGATTTTCGTCGACGTACGTTCGGGTTTCATTGTGATTTAACGTAACAAATTTTGTTTTTTTTGTTTTTGTCGTTCGTAACCTATCAGGACTCTTGGCTTATCGGTTATTGAATGGATTTACAAAAAAAAATATGAAAACGGATAACGATACGTAGGGGAATAAAAATGATGATGAATGAAAGACAAATAATAAGAATAATCCTCAGGTCATCAATATCGAGTCACGCTTGCTACGACAGCGATCGTATCATCCCAAGTAATGGAGGGTATGCCGTGCATGGATTCTAACCGCTCACTGATTCTTCTTCTTCTTCTCCTGTTGTTATTTCTTTTTTCGCCGCGAGCTGAATTTTTTTCGCTCGATCATCCTTCGCTTTGTTCATTGCTGATAAATAATAGGTAACGTTGAGAAATATGAAAATATTCAATCGGAATTGTTACCAGGCAGAGTAAAACGGCTGGTGAATAGTCTTTTAAAAAAAAAATTTTTTTTAATCTTTCCCGATTTTCGTTCGTTTTTTTTTTCTTGAAAATTTCATTTTTTTTTTGGAGATTTGGAAAAAATTCAGCTCGCGGAATCGTCCAAACGAGGCTTTGCTGTATCGCATGTGTTTTTTGCTTGTAGAATAGCCTGGAGAACGGAAGACAAATTTCGAAAAAAAAAAAGAAAAGAAAAATCCATTGTCATCGGATGCAAAGAGGGGGAAAAAAACATACGTAAATAAATGGAAAACGCTTCAGGCTGCCAGTGTCGGAAATGCGACGAATCGAAATTTCACTCGAGATAACCTTCGCTTTCGTATTTTTGAAATTTTCTATTTACTAAATTTTTACTGCGACCCCTATAAAAGTATCAAAGGGCGAAAAACTTTTTAGAAATGAAATTGGCGATTTTGATTAGTTGGCAATTCCGACAGTTTTATCGCTTCGGCTTATCATCCGTCGATACATCTAAGCGACAATTTCGACTAATCGTGGGCGCACGCTCTCTCTCTCTTTCTAATAAGTTGGCGAAAGCTGACATTTTTGCTTTGCACTCATATCGATCATGCAAACTGTGCGTCGATCATATCAGCGAATCGAAGTATCGAGCATATCGGATACGTCGAACATTTCGATTATCGGATATATCGTGTTTTTTTTTTTTCGAGTATCTCGAAACAACGTTACGTTTATAGGATGCGTCGAGTGTATTCGGTATATCGAATATCTCGAATATATCGTATACATCGAATATATCGAATAAATCGAATGAATCGAATTTCTCGAATGTATCGAAAGAAATCGAATATATCGAATACATCGAATTAATCGAACATGTCGAATATATCGAATTAATCGAATACATCGAACATATCGAATATATCGAGTATATCAAATATATCGAATTAATCGAACTTCTCGGATGTATCGAAATTAATCGAACATATCGTATACATCGAATATATCGAATATATCAAATATATCGAATATATCAAATATGTCGAATACATCGACCATACCGAATCCATTAACAGTAGCACTTTACATTTTCCCCCGCTCGACAATGCAAAAGAATAAAACAAACGAAAAAAAAAAAAAAGAAAAAAAGAAACAACGAAGCAATTAACGAAAAATGTCGTTACGAATTTAGATCAAACGTAAGCAGAACGGAAGGAGCACCGAACACGCCACCGGGTGGTCCACCATCGTACTCGAGGGGTCCACCAACCGGTGGAGATTGTCCTCCCGTTCCGTCTGTCGGATCTCCCGGCTCACCAGCACCATCACCCCTGCCGACGCCCCATTCGGAACCGGCCTCGGTACCACCGGCCGATCCGACGATGCCGACGCTCTCGCCTCAACCACCACCGAGTCATCCGAACGTCGCTCCACCTTTGACACCCTCCCAGGGTCCGAAATCCGTTGCGTCGTCAACAACGACTACCGTATGCTGCAACAATCAAGCGCCAAGTCCGAGCGTCCCAAATTTACCGACGTTGAAGAGACCGATACTCGCGTCGAGGGAATACGAGAGCGCTTTACTCGACGACGAACAACCACTGTCGTGGCTCTACGATTATTCGACCCAGGAAGCCTGGCTCAATCATCCGGTCAAACGTTTCAAGGGAAACGCTAACAATCCAAACCCGAACACAACCCTATCGCGAAGCAACAATCTTTATCCACCGATCACCGTACAAACAATTCAATCACAAACTATCAAAATGGAAATCAAGCAGGAACCGAACCCGAACAATACCGTGAGTTTCCAATCAACGTCACGCTCACAATCTTTTTTGGGTTTCCGTTGTCCGTGTTTTTTTTTAATTTACTTATTTTAATTTTTTTTTTAATTTTTTTTTTATCTATTATTCTTTGCTCGTTAAGATTTCTTTCTGCTTTCTATTCGATCCGGATTAAACCTTACTTCGGTACGAAAACGCGTTTCGGGATCGATCCCGTCACCCTCGCTCGAAATTACCCCGCCCATCCCCGCCGTTGCTTACCCGATCCTCTTTTCGACATCCCCTACCTATCGAATCCTTTCTCAATTTTGCTTCTACCCGGCGTCTCCCGTTCGCGACACCCTCATTGCCCGAAACCTTGTGACTCCGTTTCAGTGCTGATTATCAGGGAACACAATAATTATAGATTGAAACGCATCGAGATTTATTGTTCCACGTAAAAGTTTCGATCTTTATACAAGTTTGCAAACGTCGATCTATCGTTCCATGTATCGTAAGCTCGTCACTCTCGAAGCTCATGCGTTTCTTTATTTTCAATAATGTTACTTCGAGTGATCCATAGATACGATTGATATTGGTTTACGAATTTTTTCGATGTTTGCCTTTCCTTTTCATTTTACGTTATTCCGTAAGCTGATCCAGAATAGTACACGTATCGTTTAATATTTTTGGAGTTTTTGTTTGGTTTCGTCATACGAGACAAACCCAAACAACAAAAAAAACAATCCATGTCGTGAATTTACATGAAACTTGTGCCGAAAATAATTCTCCCGTATGTCAGGAACTCTGAAACGGCGTCGAGCAGTTTCGTCCAATAAACCTCGCGAAACCTCGAACGCCCGCGCGCGGGCACACACGCGTACACATGCAGACACTTATCCTCGAACTCTCTCCGGATTCCTCACCTCGATGTATAACCCTGACTATTTCGTACGAGTATTTGTGACACGTCCGAAGATGCGAGAACAGGGCCGTTGAGAAAAATTGGAAAATTGTGGATGTTTTGTGGGATCGTTGAAAAAATCTTTTCCAAGGTCGATCCGAGTTTTTCTTTGTTTGGGTTTTGTCGTCGTTGTCCGTCCGTTACCCAAAATATTTATTTTGCTCCACGTTTTGTTGTTCTCTTCGCTTGTCTCACCCTCTCTCTCTCTCTTCCTCTTTCTCTCTGTCTCCCCTCTCTTTCTGTCTTGACCTCTCTACCTTTCTGTTCCAACGTTAAAATTCGTGCGATTGTTCTGGTCGAACAGGGCGAATGCATGGGTGGCGGTAGAAACGATCCTTACGAGTTCGATGCGACCGGGGAGGAGAACGGTGGTGTTGGTGTGGACGGTCTGAGACGCCAGAGGGACGACCAACCCAAGCCCGGATCCTTGTTCACGAGCGAGGGACTCCAAGCCTCGTATAAGGATCTCGAACAGATATTTGACAATTCCGATCCGGATACTTCCAGCGACGAGACGGTATATTTGCATTTCTTTTTTTTCATCTTCATCTCCCAATCCTCCTGTGCCAACCCCTCCCTCCACACGACCGCTCTCACGCTGCCGCCTTTCGTTTTGGCTCTTTAGCGATTGTATGTGAAAGGAAACGTTTCGTTGTTTCTTTTGTTATAGTTTTGTTTTCGTTATTAGTTTCTTTTTTTTTTTCGTTTGTTTACCATTGTATAGCTTTTTTCGTTGTTGTTTTTCTTTTGGTTTGTTTTTTTTATTCAAAGTTTGCTCGATCATACGAAGATCAAACGAAATATCTCACGGACCACCTTTTTTCAATTTTTCTCAATCTTTCGCGATGTGTACACCCATTGAAAGAGCATTTGTCTAATTCACGTTCGTGTTGTTTCTCTGTTTCTCTTTCTATCGATCTTTTCATCGCTCTGGCTCAATGCCTCTCTCTCTCTCTCTCTCTCTTTCTGTCCATCTATCTCTCTTTCTCTCTATCTCTCTATCTCTCTCTGGCGGCCACGATCACGGGCCACAGAATCTGAACCAGTTGCAAGTCCAAACGCCACCCGGATCGAACAAATCAGCTGGCGTTCACGAGGAGACACGATTGGATTCAACCGGGAAGCACAATAATCGTGGGGTTGGCGTACTAAGACCGGAGGAATTATCGAAGATGTTTCCGACCCCACCATCGCTCGAGCACAACCCTGTCGCCTCGCCGTGTCAGTTGAACGACTCGACGATGGACCAAACCGAGCTCAGTAATACAGGACCGCAAAGATCGTTGAGACACATCCCTGACATATATCCGAACATGGGTTCACCCCAGGAAGAAACGATTGAGGATTGGTCATACGTGTTCCGGCCAGCCTCGATTTGCAAACTCGTCGGATCCTCGAAGTACGCGCCTTTGACGAATCTGCCGAGTCAGGCGTTGCCACCGGTAAGCTTGCCGTCTCATTGCGTCTACAGACCCTCGTGGCAGTGCGGTCAAACGGCGAACGTCAACGAGAAGAACTCGTCGATTCAGGCGAGCCGAGCGTCCTCGATTCAACAACAGCAACAACAACAGCAACAGCAACAGCAGCAGCAGCAGCAGCAGCAGCAGCAGCAGCAGCAGCAACATCAGCAGCAGCAGCAACAGCAACAACAGCAACAGCAGCAACAACAACAACAGCAACAGGCCCAGCAAGGAATGCCACAACAGAATCCACAGTCGCAGACGAGCCAACAGATAGTGACGACGAGCCAGAGCCAACAGTTGGCTCAGCAATCCCAGATATGCCCGTCCAGCCCAGCCCAATTGGCTGGCGTACCTTATCGCGGTGTCGCGACCGCCGGGAATCCAACGAGGCCACCGCCGCCTCCCTACGATCAACCGAGTCCAGCCACCTCCACAACCTCCTCCTATCTTAACAAAAATCTCAACAGCATCGAAGCCGATACACCCGGTCCACCCAGAATTCCCGAGTCGAATTCTCTTCTCGTGAATATACTCCTCGGTGATACAGCTATGAACATATTCCGAGATCACAATTTCGACAGCTGCAGCTTGTGCGTTTGCAACGCCGGGCCAAAAGTCGTTGGTAACATAAAAGGCGCCGACGCTGGTATCTATCTCGCAGGATCCTGGAACAACGGGACCAGCACCAGCGGCAGCGGTGCTAGCCTCGTATTTCCCGATGACGATCAAATACGATGCAGCTGCGGTTTCAGCGCTGTCGTTAATCGACGATTGGCACACAGGGCTGGATTATTCTACGAGGACGAAATGGAAATCACCGGTATCGCCGAGGATCCAGCTGAGAAAAAGAAAACGTCTCTCGTTAGCCTCACCTGCGCTACCGTCAACTCCAATTCCAACTCCAACTCCAACGTCAACCCCAATAACAACCCTGATAAACCTCCGGATGCACTCGACAATGTAACCGCTGATGTTCTCGAACTCCTCCGCGAACAATGCACCATCGTTCAGAGCTCGGCCAGCAGCCTCTACAGAGCCGCGAGAATCTACGCAAGCTCGAAAAGCCGCGATCCCAATGGTGGTCATCTCGTACCGAGTCTCAACAGCCTCGAATTTAACGACGGGAACGAGGTCTCCCTAGCCGCTCTCGAACAAGGAAAGATCGATGGTCTTCAACCAGAAAGAACGAAAAACACTAATCTTGGTGTACATCGTTGGGCCTTCCTCAGAGCACACGGACCACAGTGCAGCGGCGATATCGTACGAATGATGAGAGCTCTTCAACCGCTACTACAGGAAGCCGTACAAAAAAAATGCACCACCAGAATGTGGGAAGCACCTTACACCGTTGCCGGACCCCTCACCTGGAGACAGTTTCATCGATTGGCCGGCAGAGGCACCGATGATCGCTGCGAGCCACAACCCATTCCCGCTATCGTCGTTGGATACGATCGCGACTGGCTCTCGCTATCGCCTTACGCTCTCAGCTACTGGGAAAAATTGTTACTCGAACCTTACGCCGGACCAAGAGACGTCGCGTACGTCGTTGTCGCACCTGACAATGATTGCGTCGTTGCCAAAGTCAAATCATTCTTCCGCGAACTCTCCACCACTTACGAGGTCAGAACCCCCTCGATCGATCGTTATTATTTAGTTTATCGAACGTTCGGCCGTTTCCCAAATTTTTAACTTTTCTTTTTCATCCACTTTTAAACGAAACGAAGAATTACTAAAGTGGCGTCTGATATCAATGTCAATCGATAATACTTTTGAGAACATTCAAAACGACGTTTTTATTACAAGTCCCGGTTCTAGTAAAAATTACGTTTTTAGTAAAAATCCCGTTTATAGTAAACTTCGAACCTTTCAACGAAAAAGTACAGAAAACGGATGCTCCTCTCGAATTTTATTCTCAATGGAATAGTATATTCCTGCTATATTATATAATCGGTCATTATTTTATGTTATTTTCAACTCGTTGATCCGTTTGCAGATCTGTCGATTAGGAAGGCACACACCGATCTCGAAAACCGTACGCGACGGTATTTTACGAGTGGGAAAAACGGCCGTACAGAAAGTTACGAAACCGCTGATAGACGAGTGGTTCAAGCTTCTCGGTGATAATCAAATAGGAGAATTGTTGCGTCTGTACGCACAGGTGTGCAATCATCGTTTGGCCCCGTACTTGACGCAAGTAATACAGGATCGCAGCTTGTTGGATCACGGTGAAGCGGCGAGCAAGCAACAATCGGCGACCGTTTCGGCGGCCGACTCGATGCCACCGACGCCAGACGGCACTACAATCAAAACAGAGCCAAACGGTAATTCGAACAAACACAGAATAGCTGTAACTCGGCAATTATTTTATTTCTGGTATATTATTTTTCCATTCATAACGATACGTCGAAAATTCCGTCGAGGAATCGGACAACCCATATCGAATGTAATAAAAACAAATGTTTTTTTTTTTTTGCTAAAAAGCATATCAACGATTTGCTTTTTAATGATTCCCACGTCAGTTCATTTTCTCATTTTCCCCAGTCTAATTTTACACTTTTGGCAAAAACTCGGGCATATTCGTAATCAGCGGAAAATTTCCGATCAAATACACCCTTTTAATACCTAAAAAACGAAAAAAAATTTTTTTTCGTCCTCCCAGGCC
>JAPYZI010006280.1:0-14465 GCA_030523105.1 Ophioninae sp. A BG-2022a | reverse complement strand
AGAAAAGTTCTCACCAAGATTCAACAATCGATCCGGTCCAAGAAAGTTGGAGCAAACGTTTTGGGCTACCCCGTGTACAAACCCAAACAAACCCAAGACGGAAGCGAAATATTCCCGGGTTAAATGGATCGTGAAATTCTCGAAAGAAAAGTTCTCACCAAGATTCAGCAATCGATCCGGTCCAAGAAAGTTGGAGCAAACGTTTTGGGCTACCCCGTGTACAAACCCAAACAAACCCAAACGAACCAACGATCGATCCGGCCCGAGAAAGTTGAAGCTTACTTTTCGGGCTACCCCGTGTATTTGGATGCATGCACGGTTTACGGACGCGAAAGAGTTCAAGCACCTCGCGATTAATCATGCAAGTATACGTATACGCACGGGGGATCGGTGAGGGCAATTATTGCGGGGCATTCCGCGCGGAGGAGAGCGAGGCGAGCGCGGACCGCACCGGACCAGAAGCGGCAGACGGTCGTCGAGACTCACAAGGCCGCGAGCGAGCAAAGCACCGGGGCCTCTCCAGCGATCATGCGCTATGCAACAAGACCCCGTCGAGGTAACGAATGCGAAGGAGTCGCGGAGGCGCACCGCGAGGGCGCGAGAGAGAAAGAGAGAGGGAGAGGAAAGGAGAGGGAGGACGAAAAAAAAACATGGAAAAGCACGAGGGATCCACTCGGAGCGAGATCTCGCGGTGACCGCGACACAGCGGCGGGTCCGCGCGTCGAATGCTAAATCGTTCGGGCATCCTCCTGCACAAGAGGGAACGAGAAAAGGAGGAAGACGCTCGCGTTCTCTCTCTCCCTTTTTTTTCAAGAAAAACCAAAAAAATTATAAATTTTCAACTCGTGGGAATTTGCCGGGTTGAACTTCCGAATAATTGTTATTTCCGATTTGACTGAAAATTGGCAAAAGAAGAAAAACACAAAAGGAAAATAGTACGAACGAAAATATAAATGAAGAAGCAAAACTGATCGGTTGGTCGACTGAGCCAAAGCGCGGCCAGCGAATCGGGAGGCAAGGGTAGTCGTTGGAAAAATGGAGAATTAATATATATTGCAGCGAGGGAAGATGATGATAAATTTTATTATACCCCAGTAAAGAACTTTCGGGCAATTGGGGAAAAATTATAACAAAAAAAAATATAAAAATTCAACAATGTAATAACGAAATAATAATCTAACCAAAAATACCAAAAACGCAGTACTAAATATACTAAATACAAAGTAATAACAGGAAGAGAGAGAGAGAGAGACAGCAACAGTAATAACAGGGGGAGAGAGAAAGAGAGAACGAAAGAGGTCAATTGGCAGGCAAAGATGAAAAGAGTCGCGATTTCTTTCTCTCACACTCTTTCTCTTGATTGTCCAGTCGTGGATCCTCCTCCTCCTCCTCTTCTTTCGCGTGTTGTGTCTACGACTGACCTTCGCAGCACGTTCCGAGACAGAGGGAAGAAAGGGAAAAAATAAAGAAGAAATTGATCGACGATGATACGCGCGTACAAATATAAACATATATACATGTATGTATATTCGTGTTACGTTTCAAATAAGAATGGTGCATCGCGGACGGCATGTGCTTTATCGGAGAAGCGAGTGGACGACAGGATCAAATTCCCATCGCGGCATGTAACGTTCATCCCTCCCACGACTTTTCCTCTCGCCGTAGTGTTGCTCCATTTGGGTGAAAAAATCCCAGAGATCTTTGCATCAAAATTTCTCTTCTCGTATGTCGAGTAGTATGGAAAAAAATGGCGACTCGATTGATTGTCGTCCAAGTGAAATTAATTCGTCTGGCGCCTGGAGAGTCATCGGGAAGCGAAAGCGTGCATCACGTGACCTCGGTCTAATGCACTTTTGCGCTCTTTTGTGGAGCTAGCGAAAGAGACGTAGAGAGAAAGAGGAAGGGAGAAGGGACGGGGTAGGGAGGGGCTTTCGGGGAGGGAGGGAAAAGGAAAGAACGGATAGTGAAGGAGTGATGGAGTGTACACGAGAGCAGCGAGAGTCATCGATCTTTCGTGAGTTTGTTGTGTCTCGGAGCACGATGCATCGTTCAAGACACAATAAAGGCGAGAGCCTCTCGACGTCTCGTCAAGCGGACGGGCCCGTCTATATCGTCCGGACTGATTACAAGTCTCGTGCCTCCGAGTCCTCTATATCTATACGTGAATCCGTATGAACCACCACTACCAGATTATCGATCAATCCGATATGCGCGTTCGCATTCGTCGCGGGTTAAAAACAACAAAAATAAATTATCGTTGCGCAAGCGCGGGCACTTTCTCCGTAGTCAAATTTTCGTGAGCTTACTTTTCTTTCATTTTTCTTTTTCGTTAATCGTAATTCGAAGATGATTCGTATCGAAATTTAGCCCGATGTCGCGAACCGGAGTCGCGTGGTTCGTTACCCTAATGGACGCATCGCTGGTGTTGAGAATTATGGAATTTTATGAACTCGAGTCTTCGTCGATTTTCGCGATTTCGGAAGAGCGAGAATTCGTTTTTTTTTTTTTTTTAGAGAACCCAAACAAACCGAAAAAAGGCGAGAATTCTTTTTTTTTGAGAACTCAAACAAACCCAAAAAAGTGCGAGAATTTTTTTCTTTCCTTAATACGCCTTGAGGGCTATACGATTCAAGAGATTTTTTTAGGTTTAAGGATTGTACGACCCAAGTGATTTTCTGCCGGAAGTTCAAAGCCGCGTATCTGCAAGAAATAAAAACAATAACATTCGTTGAATATCACGAGCGACAGTAGATTCACGGTCGAGAAAAAAATTGGAGGCAACCGGCGATAAATATTTGTAACCAGCGTGGCAAAGTTTCACAAGAGCACAATGCGGTCTCGTATGAGCATTCGGCGCGTGCGTGTTCGCACACCGAGCACATTTTCTCCCTGGCGTCCAGGATGACTCGACATTATGCAACCGCGTACGCGGCGGGTTCAATTACCCCGATGACAGTCGTCATCCTTGCATAACGAACGAAAACAAAAAAAAAACAAAAAAGAAACAAAAAAAAAAGACAAAAAAGCCACTCAATTGAGACAATTTCTCCTGGCGTCTTGAGAATGAATTTATTCCATGACAACTGCTGATTACGAGTGTTTTCGTCCGAAGCCCAAAATTACTTCTAGCAAACGCGAAACCGTTCGTTTTTTTTTTGTTTTTTATTTCTCCTTCAACCGTTATACACTGGTTTAAATTGTGAAACGATCACTATAGATTGCGCAACGGAGAGTTGGGTATCCGTAATGCTCCTTTAGTTAATTGAGACGATAAAAAGATATAAAAAAATAATGAATTTTTTTTTTAAATCAGAAATGTAGGCTCGTTGAGTAAACTTTCCTATTTATCGTTCGTTTTGTTTAGCGCTTAATAACTCGGTGCGCGATGTGTTATTAAATAAAAACGAGAGCCAAACGTACGAATGCGAAAACAGTGTCCCGATCTTAATCACTAATATCGCGAGTCCCTTAATCATAACCGTGATCGTATAATCGTCGTCTCAGCTTAGGAACGGACCAGCATCGCCTCGCGCAGATTCGAAACACACACAGAAAAAGAGAGAGAGAGAGAGAGAGAGAGAGAGAGAGAGAGAGAGAGAGAGAACGTATGTTTATTTCAAGAGGGGTGGGGGGAGATGAGGGAGGAGAGGAAAATTGCATAGGATTATTCGTACACGCAGCGTTCAAACGACCGTTGGAGATAAGAAGGGGGCAGGACTCCTATGCAATAATTCATCGACGACTCGTTGTCACACCCCGGCTAAACCGGTTGCACCTCCGTTATTTACTCACGATGCCGATTTGCGAAGACAGCCGAACGCTCACGATCTTACGTTCCAAGTAACGTTGATCCTCGACTCGCCTCGACTCGTACCGACGTATTTTCCTTTGCAATCTCTATCACCCTGTTTGGGTTTGTTTGTTTATGTTTTTCAAATATAATTAACCGTATACCTTGGATATATTGATGATCGGATGGAGAAGGATTCCGGAGTCCTAGCTGCGTAACGAGTAATTGAAAATTTATTGGTATTAAATGATGAAGATTATAAACTACCTTCCTGGAAATAAAATAAGATCCAACGCGATTAACATAAATTTTGTAATTACCCCAAAGCGTTGGCTTGGAAAGGATATTCTTTGCTCTCGACGATAGGGACGATAATTCACGGTGTTTCACCAGTTAAGCCAAATTGTTATTTGCATATCGAGGGGAAAAGAGAAAATTGCGTTTTACCGGTGAACGCGTGCGTTTCGAGCTGTCGAAAAAGTACACTGTTTGCACGGCTCGTTAGCTCGTTTAAATCTTTATTGGCTTTTTATGCGTACAGCCAGACTGGAATTCGATTGAACATTTCTTGGCTTTTTTTCTTCTTGTTATTCTTGGGGTACCGCTAATTCCTTTTGTGAGGCAAACATTCAACGGCCGTTCTCAAAAATGTTTCAGTCGGTTTCGCAGCCGCGAATGCACTAAAGCAAATGAAAAACAAATAAAAATTAGTAACTTCGTTAATTACCGTAAAGTAATTAACGAAGTTACTAATTTTACTACCTGAACACCTTTTTGCCACATTTTTGGCATTCAAAGTGAACAAATAAAGTTGGGGCAACAAAAGCACGTCTATCGTACCGACCTAACCTTTAGGATTATATAGTTACAATAGATTATTGAAAATATTCGATACACGGAAGGTTAAAAATATTAAAAAGTACTGTTCAAGTTGCCCCGTTGTTGGCGCTTCTTGGACACTATATTTCTTTCGTGGGAAAATTGCATATTTTGATGGTTGGGTGGTCAAATTTCCCCTTAAATATATCTAAAGATTTACGGATGTACATTTTACAGAATACATATCTATTTTGCCGAATAAAAATTGGAAAACACGATAAATAATGTACCCAAATCTATTAAACTATTTAATAAAACACTATTATATACAATAACTTGTTTATTATAAACAATTTATTTCTTCTTTCAAGCATCTTCCGTACTAACATAGGTCGAGGCACTTTAAAAGTTTCTGTGGCTTTTTTCTTCGACATCTCCGTCCGAACTGCATCCATAGCTTTTTTTCATAACCTCTTGTTCGTAATTTTTGTAGGGTTTTGATCCTGAAGTGGTTTTTTGTACGTGCGTACCATTTCTGAACCCTAAATATACGAAGCAACAAGATGCAAACGCAAAATAAACGTAAGCTAAGCTTACCAAATTTTTATATCACAGTTTTTAACACGGATGAAGTTGTGCTCATGTAGACCCGGGGTTTTCAAGTAGCCCGACTTTATGGTACGTGTCATCGTTAAAAAAATTGCTTGCGAACAATCTTTTGCAACCCAAACAAACCCAAACAATTTTGTTGAAATGTATCAATCGACCAGGGAGTGTTCCATTTGATGTTTGGGTTTGTTTGGATTTGTCTAGGCTTGTTTGGGTTGCGCGAAATGAATCAATCTACGAGGGAGTGTTTCAAAAGATGTTTGGATTTGTTTGGGTTTCGAGAAATGAATCTGTTTCCGTATGTTTGGATTTCATGAAATGAATCAATCGACGGCAGAGTGTTTCAAAAGATGTTTGGGTTTGTTTGGGTTTCGCGAAATGAATCAATCGATGAGAGAGTGTTTCAAAAGATGTTTGGGTTTGTTTGGATTTCACGAAATGAATCAATCGATGAGGAAGTCTTTCAAAAAATGTTTCCGTATGTTTGGATTTCATGAAATGAATCAATCAACGGCAGAGTGTTTCAAAAGATTGTTTCCGTATGTTTGGATTTCATGAAATGAATCAATCGACGGCAGAGTGTTTCAAAAGATGTTTGGGTTTGTTTGGGTTTCGCGAAATGAATCAATCGGCGAGGGAGTGTTTCAAAAGATGTTTGGGTTTGTTTGGGTTTCGCGAAATAAATCAATCGACGAAGCAGCGTTTCAAAAGATGTTTCATGACTTTTATTGAAAAGTCGGCCGACGTACTATGTAGAAGAAATTTCTCCGAAATTGCGCTCTCGTATTTCGGCAATTCGTAGCTGCCTCGTCGTAACGGATGTCTGGTTATTTCAAGAGAGAAAGAGAGAGAGAGAGAGAGAGAAAGATCCAGACGCGCGAAAGCGAAGCATCATCGAGCGAACTTTCACGGGAGAAAGATCGAGTTCTGGTTGTTTTTTTTTTTTTTTTTTTTTTTTTTTTGTTTTTTTTTTTTTTTTTTTGATTCGTTACTACTTTTCGAATTTATTTCGAAAAGAAGCAGCTTCGTTGTTCGCGGGGGGAGAAGAGCACGAGATTGCTAAATTGCGCAATACGTGTCGCATCATCGGTTCGCGCGACGCCTGCTCTTTTCGCCGGAGCGATGAACTCTCGTGGCACCGCGCGTCCCCTCGAAATTCATTTGCACTGGCTCGCCTTCGCATTCATGACCCCTGCCTCTTCCGATTCAATTATCGTACGAACGATCGGCCAAACTTGTCGCAACGATCGAAACAATTTTACGAGTTAATGTTACGAACGACCAGGAATCGTTTGGGATCCGGTTGGCCTACTCCCGATTCGATCTTCATTTGTTTGGGTTTGTTTGGGTTTGATTCTCCCTCCAAATCGCATACGCAGGATGCAAAAAAAAAAAACGTGGCGTTCAATAATAATCGCTGATCGGTGAATTTTTTTGAGTTTGTATTGATTTGTTTGGGTTTGTTTGGGTTCAATTATAATCAGTGATCCAACTTGACTTGATAAATTCCTCGAGTTTGATAAAGTTTATTGTAAGGACTTTCGGCCAAAACTGAGAAATCGAAAATAGCGATATAAAAATAGCGATGTCACAAGCATACGAAATAATACGAAGTAATTAATTAATAATACAAAATTATACAAGATTAATACAAAATTAATACACAAATCCAACGCCAAAAAAAAAATGAATTTGTATAAGCCCAGGTTACGAGAGTACAATTATGCCATAGTACATCAAGGATATAAACATTTCCAAGTTTCCAACTTGCAAATCCACTTCTAAACGAGTTACTTGAAATGACTTCAATTTGTAAAAGTAAATTTCCAAAAAATGAACAAACATACTTTTTTAGACAATTTAGACAATTTTAGACAATTCGTTAACATAATCAATATACAACACTTAAAACAAATGGATGACGTAATCGAAAACAAAAGTAATGGAAAAAAAAAAACCGATAACATAATTAATAAATAAAACGTATCTGTAGAGATAAGTTTTATATAAATGAAAAATAGATAGATGAATAAATAATAAAATAAATAATAAACACTGAAAAAAATAAATAAATAAAACTAATCTTTGGCGATAAGTGTTATTTATGCAAGATGTATTAATTTTATTAATTTTAATTCTTTATATTTATTTACAAACGTAACGCAAGCAGAGCGAATGAGTTAAAATAAGATAGATAGAGTATTAACCCAAACAAACCGAACTTAAGATATAAATATATCAGCGCTTATAAAGCGAGATAGGAGAGATTATATCGGAGAGAGAGAGAGAGAGAGATAGAATCCGGATGATCAGTGATCGTGCCATCTTCCTCGTAACTTCCGGCTTGAGAAACGGGTGGGTTACGTAATTTCATGGGGCGATGACTGTAGCCTCGGTCATCACGGGTATTCGGGGTATCCGGGATCGTCGGTATAGATGGAGAGTTCCGGGGATGATCCCTAGCCGGGAGGTTCCGTTTCCCGAGACGAGTGTTCCCCGTTTTCCCGGTAATTAAGGACGGTTAGATAATCCAGGGGTTGGTAGGAGGTTTCGAAGCTGTAGCTGAGGGTTCCGTCGTATCCCTTGAGGACTGGATGGCTCCGGAACGATGTGTTTCGGCAACCCGTAACACACGTCCGTCTAGGCGGAGTGTAACGCGCGAAGGTGGCAGCCGGGTGAGAAGAGAGACTCTCGGTGTAGAATCGTGTACGTACGGTGGGGTCGGGTTGGCTCGATCTCTCTATCTCTCTCTCGTCCCGGTGCAACACATCAGACGGTGAGAGAGTGTGTCGGTGTGCGCGGGGCAGCCTCGATTGCGTACACGGGGGGCAGACGTTAGCTGCGCGCGAACCCAATACGTCTGACGGCCGTCTAGACGGGTACGGTGAACGGGCTCTCTCTCTCTCTCTCACTCTCTTCCTCCCTGCTCCCTTGCTCTCGACTCGCAGCTCGGGCTGTTGCTTCGCCCCTATGTGCGTGAGCGGCGATGTGCGGGTTCTGCTAGTTTTATGGTACGCTCCGAATCCCGAAGTCCGTTCGGGCCAGCGCGAATCGCGCACTGACGTTCGGACAACCGCCGTCGCCTCGCGATATATATATATATATATATCTCTCTTTTCGTTCTCACAATCATTTTTTCACGAACTTTGCCTCCGGATTTCTTTCCTATGGGAAACTATGGGAAATCTTGAATTGGCGCGTGGAATAATCCTGTTTACACCGAAATTCGATGATATTCGATGATATTTGGGTGAAGGAGAATTTTCGTTTGGGTTTGTTTGGGTTGGCTTGAGTTTGTTTGGGTTCGGATGGGAAACCATGGGAAATCTTGGATTGACGCATCGAATAAATCTATTTCCACCGAAATTTCCATTGTTCAATGATATTTAGTGGAAGGAGAATTTTGGTTCGAATTTGTTTGGGTTTGTTTTGGTTCGTATGGGAAACTATGGGAAATGTTGGATTGACGCATCGAATAAACCTATGTCCACAGAAATTTCCATTATTCGATGCTATTTCGGTGTAGGAGAATTTTCGTTTGGGTTTGTTTGGGTTTGTTTTGGTTCGTATGGGAAGCAATGGGAAATCTTGGATTGACGCATCGAATAATAATATTTCCACATAACTTTCCATTATTCCATGCTATTTTAGTGGATGATAATTTTCGTTTGGGTTCGTTTGGGTTCGTATGGGAAACTATGAGAAATCTTGGATTGACGCATCGAATAATCATATTTCCACCGAACTTCCCATTATTCCATGCTATTTTAGTGGAGAAGAATTTTCATTTGGGTTTGTTTGGGTTTGTTTTGGTTCCTATGGGAGACAATGGGAAATCTTGGATTAACGTATCGAATTATGATTTTTCCACTGAATTCCCATTATTCGATTCCATTATTCTCGCGAGTCTCCCATACGACAAAATTGAATACGCAATATTTTTGGTTCGTGGTTCATGATGATCAATCATCATGAAAAAATACACCGGCGGTATGGAAAAAAGATCAAGCACGCGGAGGATCCCGAGCGTTTCGCGAAACGATGCCTTGCGCTCAATACCAGGCGGAAGCACGTTACACAAGTACGCGATACTGACGTAAAAGGAGAAAAAAGAAAGAGGGAGAGAGTGAGGAGATTAGCGAGCAAGCTCTCGGCGTATATCGGGATCGTACAATCGGGAGCTTGTCTCCTGCGAGTCCATTGTAGTGACGTATACATATCACAAAGATATAATCCGAAGGAGTACGCGAGGAGAGCGGTGAAACCAGTTTGAAACTTGAGAGGCGTGCAAGGAGGAGCGGCGGGGAGGGAGAGAGCGAGAGAGAGAGAGAGAGAGAGAGAGAGAGAAAGAGAGAGAGAGAAATACATATTTTTATTATTTCTTAGCACGCTATAAGGCAAAATATAAAGAATAATATAAAACAAAAAACCCAAACAAACAAAATGTAATAACAAAATCCATATTGAAAATAATAATAATAACAATAATAAAAACACCAACAACAACAACGATAATAATAATAACGACAATAATAGTAAAAAATATATAAATATCACTTAACTATTCAAAGAGGGAGAGAAAGACGATGACGATGATATTATTTATTATGCCCTAGTATAATATATTTTCGGGCAAAAAAACTTTACAATACACTTGAAAAATACAGATAAAGGGAATAAATAATTATTCAAAATAATTACAATTTATTTATAATTATGAATTAATTAAATAAAACGAATTAATATTTCTCTATGATTATGAGTTGATTAAATAAACATTCATCGATATTAACGTTATAAAATTAATATTCTGTATTAATTAAAATGAATACAGGAAAAAAAAGAGAGAGAGAGAGACTCGATTTCAGCTCCGTGTGAGCTTATAAAGCAAACAAGATACGTTAGATTTGTCTCTACATGGATTAGCGCGATCCGAGGGTTAGTTACCCCCCCCCCCTCCCCTTGTATCAAATCATTTTTCTCTTGTTAAAAAAAAATCAAAGCGTCCAGTTAAGCTTTCGTTTCTGCGCAGTCGTGGATTGTCCGGAAGCTTCGAAAAAGCTGGACACATATTTGGAACGTAAAATTTTCGAGAGGGAACAAAAAATGGCTGGGCTTCTCGAGGAAAGTGTAGTGTACTCACCCTGTCTCGGGGCCCCGGCTGACCCCCATCAGCCCTTGGCGAAGAGAGTCGAGGCGAGTGAAAAAAAATATTTAAATATATATATATATATATATCAAAGAGCGTAATGATTCCGTCTGAGTATAAAATTGACCACTAGTATCAAGGGTGGAGGAGGAGGGGTGGGGGAGGGGGGGAAGAGGAAATAGGGTTGGATCGTGGGTCGTTGAAGCTTCGACCGTCGTCCAAGCGACAAGGACCATTGTCGAGCGTCCTGCTCGGGACTGAGAGCCCACCCGAGAGAGAGTGCTTTTTGTGCATTTAACATTCTCTCTTGAACCTTCCATTCTTCCCGATAACTCTTGGCCCGTAGCACTCGAGAGAAAAAGCTTGGAAGCAGGCAAATTCGCGGGAGGATGAAAAACGGGTGGTGGCGGTGGTGGAAGAGAACTGAGGGGGGGGGGGAGAAGAAAGAGGAGGGCCGCGGAGGGATCAACTCGGAGGCGCCGGTCTTCCGCTCGTCAGCGTCCCGCGTAAATTCTTACTTCTATTTATAGAGTCACGGTGATAAATGTACGGTAGGTAATACGATCGAGGGCTTCGTTGAGAAGTGTGGGTAAAAGAGTAAAGGAGGGAAAGAAGAAGGCCCGGGAGGAATTGAAAATGATAGGGAGGGGCAACAGTGAGAGGGAAGAGATCGCGGGCGAATAGATCATACATGCGTGGTTGAGGAAAAATGAAGGAAGAATGCGGGAGGCCATGGTTAACGCGTAGAGGGAAGAGGAAGGGCAGGCTGTCTGCGCGACAGCTGCTTCGTCAAAGCAACCTCTCTTCTCGGATATTCCGCAAAGATCGGAGAGGAGACCGTCTGCGGCCTCCCTATATCCAATCTTCGGTGGGTTCCTCGACTACGAGCAACCAGCCACTCTCGGTGATCGAGTCCTCCGCGACTCTTCTTTTCTTCAATGCTTGGAGTAACGTACCTGACCCATGTAAGACTCACGTTATATGTTTTTCAGTACAAAAAAAAACTATGAACGTTGAAATAAAACAAAAAGATTTATTTCATCATTTATTCAATAATCAACGTATTAGTAATAATTTTGGTTAAGAAAACAATTTTCACTATTAACTATTTTTTCCAAAGACTAAAGTGTGGTCCAAAAGAAGCTTTTTTTTTTAAAAAAAGCGTCTTTTCGACCATATTTGGACCACTGTTCCTAATAAAGCTATACCCATTGTAACTTCGTACAAAAAAAAAAATCTTCAATTTTAAACTTAAATTTTGTTAACAGAATGTATAGTGCTGATAAACCACTACGTATAATTAGAATAAAGATACACTAAGTAATATCGAAAGCATTCTCAGTTTTCGAAAGTTTTTGTACGTCGAAATTGAATAAACGCCTAATTGCAAGCGCACGCGCTGCCTTCCATCGGCTGCAAATTTTTGTTTGGGTTCGCTACAGCGCGGCGGTTGCTATGGCAATTACAGCCATTGAAAGTTAGACACTCGACGACGAGAGCTTAACCCGTTTGACTTTGTAGTTTTTGATATTTAAAACGTGGGCTTTATTAGGCACTGGACCTTACATGGGTCAGGTAGCTTAAACGAAGGAGCACTCTCTTTTCCCTCCCTCTCTCCCTCTCTCTTTTTCTCTCTTTCCTAAATTGACTATAATACAGGGTGTACACGTATGTGCATACGCTGACGACCCAAACCGGGAGACACGTTTTCAACGCGTATATATGCGCATCGTTAAAGTTAGCATTGGAGCCAACGCGCCGCTGCCTGGACGTCGGAAGGATCGAGAGAAATAAAGATAAAGAAAGAGAAGCAAGGAGAGGAGGACATAGAAAAGAGGGAACACGCGTCAGCTTGACGGCGGTCTAGCGCACGTTTCACCTACGAGTGTATACACGTAGAAGCTTGAGCTCGGAGAGAAGGACGTGGATAAATGGGATCCGGCGTGGGCAGCGCAATGACCATCAGCGCTGCCCACGGCTAGAAACGCTTCCCTGCCTCCTTGTCACGTCCACGGGCTACTTCGGCCCTAACCGGACGGAATCCTGCGAACCGTCGGAGCTTCTTCATTTCGGAGAGTTCTTTTCAGTACTCTGTTATAACGTTTTATTCGTTTCTACCGGATTCCGTCGATTTTTCGTTCATTACCTGTCTACAAGATTAAACGAAGGAAAAAAAACAAATTAACGCTAACCCAAACAAACCCAAATTATTCGGTAAAGAGCTCGAGTGAATCTTCTCGAATTTTTGGAAAGGTAATAAAATAAATAAACTAATAAGGTAAAAAAATAATAAAATGGCATCTCATTTTTGTTGTTTCCGGTTGACGTTTTTTTCGTCGGCAATGAAGATTGTTTGGAACGGAACGCCCCGTACCCAGGTACAAACGTATACATACGAATGCAAGTTTACTAGGGGGATAGGTGTGTACCGGAGCGAACACACACGCAAACACGGTGAATTTACCCCTTTAGCTCTCCTCCATCGTATTCTGCCGCTTTTACCGCTTCTGCTGCATCTCCTCGTTGTCGAGCTTTCGAGTCGAGCGACGTACAAGACTCTCGAGTCTCTCCTCCCTCCCTCTCTCTCTCTCTCTCTCTCTCGCTCCCGACGTCCCGCTCACGGGCATTCCTCTCGTACAACTCCTGCACCAAAGCCAACCATCATCAGCTAGGGAGAAAACTCGCATAGGGAATGGGGGAGAGAAGACGATGAAGTGAGAGGGAGAGAGAGAGAAAGAGAGAGGGAGGGACGAAGCAAAAGCCAAGCCCGGAAGACTCACTCACCGCGAGCTCGGTCACGTCAGCCACTTAATGCCCGTCCTTTGCATACTCCACTAACTCGCGGCCTCTCTGCCCGCGCTCTACCCTATATACGCTGAGAAAAGGGACAAAACGCGAGGAGATGAGCGCGCGACGTTTCATCAGCGAACAGGAGGTTCAGGACTATTACGGGGCGTACATGCGCGCGAGAAGAGCATTCCCGAGTTTGTTTGGGTTTGTTTGGGTTCATTTGAAAAATGCATTCTCAAGCTTGAGTTACTTTCATTGGTCACGACTATTGATATTTTATCGGGAGAGGCTGATTTTTCCTATTAATACCATAAGTTATGGGGTTTTTACCAAACAAACAAACAAATTCGAACCCAAACCCAGACCAAACAAATCCATAAAAATGTATGGGGTTTTGATGTTTTCGGAAACATGTGAATAAATCGGCCGTGAATTTTCCGAATTTATGAATTTTCTGAATTCCAGCTTCCTCCGACGAAATATCAACATTTATAACCCAAGTAAAAACTGGTATTCGTGTGTTTGTTTAGGTTTGTTCGGTACATACGAGTTATACGAAAATCGAGTCATTTTGGAGAAAATTTACGGCCTATTCGTAGGCGTGCATTATCTGCAGAAATTCGTGCGTGCAATTTGCGGGAATTCACACAAATGTCAAAACCCAATAACTTTTTATGGGTTTGTTTGGTCTGAGTTTAGGTTGGGGTTTGGGTTTGTTTGTTTGTTTGGTCATAATCGATTTATTTTTCAGAAAATTCACGCCCCATTTTATCACATATTTCCGCAAACTTCAAAACCCCATCAATTTTTATGGGAAGGGGGAATTCAACTTCCCCCAACGGGATATCATCGTTTGTAACCCAATTAATGAAAAAATGACAAAAAATAAAATATTCACGCATTTTTCGGAAAATACACTAAAGTACATAATTATCCGCGATCGTAATCCGATAGTTTAGGACTGTTACGGGGCGCACGCGTGAGAAAAGCGTTCACTAGTTTGTTCGGGTTTATTTCCGCTATCTCGTTTAGGGTTTGTTTGGGAACGGCATTCTGAAGTTTCCACTATCTGGTTTTGGGCTTGTTTGAAAAGAGCATTCTTAAGCTTCCGCTATCTCGTTTTGGGTTTGTTTGGGTTTGTTTCTGTATGTTTTCAAAGAGCATTTTTAAGCTTACGCTATCTTGTTTTGGGTTTGTTTGGGAACGGCATTCTGAAGCTTCCACTATCTCGTTTTGGGTTCGTTTGGGAAGAGCATTCTCAAGCATTCACTATCTCGTTTTGGGTTTGTTTCTGTTTGTTTGAAGAGA
>JAPYZI010006278.1:0-10485 GCA_030523105.1 Ophioninae sp. A BG-2022a | reverse complement strand
TTTTTTTTCTAGCTATCAGAAAAAATCGATAAATTATTTTCAATCGGAAAAGCAATATTTTTTTTTTTTTACGATTTAATTTTAATTTTTATGAAATTATTATTATTTTTTTTTGTCAACGTTTTCTTGTTTTATTATCGTAGCGAACGTTATTAATTTTCCAGCTTAGATTTGTTGTTTTGTTTTGTTTCTTTTTTTTTTCGTTTTTTAATACGTATAAATTCTTATTTCAAAATGTAAAGTTAGTTCCATTAAATTTGCAGGATTTTTTTTTCATTAATTATATTAGTGGTATTTATTTTATTTAATTAAGTTTCGGGGATTTTATTATTTATTTTATTTAATTTGTAATATACTTTTCACTGAATTGTTTTTAGAGACTATTTAGGTATTTATTTAACTTTCCACTAGGAAATGTCGCGACGAAAATTAAATTAATAATAATAATTAAAAAAAAATTGATAGATAAATTCGAACGTCATATTTGGATATTTTTTTATTTACAGAATATAAAAACGAGTTCGTATATAATAATTAATAACTTTCACCTGCCAATTTCATGGGGGCTCTTCTCACTTAATGACGAACTCTCGTTAAAGCCCAAACTTTTTCAATTTATTCAGGAACAAGGAAATTTCACAGCTCGACGATATTCGAAGTCGTGCGAGAGTTTACAAAAGCTTACAAGATACGAACCGAGTCACTGTCCGGAGTCCATTTATCTCCCCTTGAAAATTCATAACTGGGAAAAAATCCCGTAAATATAAACAAAAACGTTAATCCCGAAAAAAAAACAAATGAGAAGCCAAAAAAAAACATGAGGAATCTGAAACGAAAGAAAAATTTGAAAACTGAAACCCAAACAAACAAACCCAAACAAACCCAAACAAATGAGAAGCCAAAAAAAAAAAAATGAGGCATCTGAAACGAAAGAAAAATTTTGAAACTGAAGCAAAAGATTACGAAGCTGGCAAAAAAAATTTGAAACCTGAAAAAACAAATTTGAAAGCTAAAAAAAAAAAAAATAGAAATCTAAAAAACGATAAAAAAGCTGATAAAAAAAATTGAAAGCTTTTATTTACAGTAATTACAATTGACATAAAAATTAATTCAAAAATTGACTAAAAAATATAATAAACTCAAAAAAAATCTTCTTTCCAGTCCATTAAATAAAAGCAAGCTTGGATTATTTTTTGGTCGGTAGCGAATCGATGAAGACACATACGTATTGGCAATTCGTGACGTCGGTGGAAAAAAAAACCAAAAAAAAAAGAAAAAAAAAGGAAACGAAGAAACAAAGCGACTCGACAGCACGGTATCATAAATTAAAGGAAAATACGAAACGTTATCGGAAAATCGGTACAGATAAAGGGGGATAAGCGAGGAGGGAACGACAAGCGCAGAGAGTGCTCGTTTCTTCCTCTTTTCAGCGGTTAATCATGCATGGACAGCCCAGCAGCACTCGGCTCGAAAATAGTCTATAATAAAACCTCGATCGATGCTTATATAATATGTACATACATCCCCAGTCTAGACACACGCGCGCGCACATCGGATTCGCCCACAAATATACCTTTTGAAAATTTATATCGTACTTTCTTGCGACCCATCGAGAATCGAGAATATTTCTACCGTGAAAGGGAGCGTTGCGGGAGAGCGTGAAAAAACCGATGATCCTGTCAAATATCATCGAGTCCCTTAAAACGTTCGTCCCTTTTCTTCCTCATTTTAAACCTCGTGTATAATCAATATTTTCATAAAACCAAAAGTTGTTCAAAAAAAAACACACACACACTCGAAATTAAGATTATTCCAAAAATTCGAAGCGATGCGACAAAATTTTTTCTATCCTTCGTTTTTTTTTCAAATTTTTCGATCGATTCTCGTTTCTTTGATTCCCGTTTTTAATTACGACCATAAATGTACCGTCGCGACGATACACCCGGTAAAACTCGTACCCTCTAAAATCGAGGGTCGAAAAGAAATTGGAGGGGGGAAGAGTGCTTGTAACGCGAAGAAAAAAAAAAAAACTTCGAGAGGTCAACATCTGGTTTAATATTATGCCTGAGTCGTGTATTGCGTAAGGATAGAGGGACGAAACGCGGACCAGAGAAAAATGAGGGAAGATGAGATTTGCGTCGTGAAACGATGACGGTATAAAAGCCGAGAGCGAGGATTTCGTACGTCAAAGGGCTGATCCACAGCCCGCTCTCACCCCGTCCCTTTTTCCCCCCCCCCCCCCCCCCCCCCCTCCCCTTTTACTCCGTTCTATATTTTTATCATACCCGACCCTATCTCCACCCTCATTTTCTTTGCCTCCATTTTTTTACTCCCTCCCTCTCGTTTCCTCTCTCCCTCCCTCCCTCCCTCTCTCTCTCTCTCTTTCCGTACGAGCAGCGAACGAGGCTGCGAGTAACGTAAGAGAAAGCTACGTAACAAGCTGAACAAAGAAAGGAACATAATAAAAAAAAAAAAAAAGTGTGTAAAAAAGAGCGGGATGGTCGGAGAGTCGAGTGAAAAGGGTGGCCTTTTGTAGGATTTGAACCACTTTAAGAGGCACGACATAAATACACGCGTATCGGAGGTTCCGTGCGAAACTTCAACGTACACTGGATATTACGACATGGGAGAGCGTATAGTTTTTTTTTTGTTTTTTTTTTGTTTTTGTTTTTTTTTCAACGTTGCTTTTCTTCTTTTTCCACGCTCACTCGAAATTTTACATTTTTTCGTAACACCTGACGTGCTTGATTTCGTACTCGTTATTCGTGACGTTTTTATCCCACGGGTGATTAAAAAAAAATAATAAACTCGACCTAACTTCACTGATTTTTCGAAATCAATTTTTTGGAACTCGACGTTTCGGTTGTCAATGATAAATCGAGTATCAGGTCAGGTAGAATTCACGGAGGGTTTTTATTTTTCATTTGAATGGTTCGGCGTTGAAAAATTGCGGTTTGAAAAATTTTGCGGACTAACGAACCCAAACAAACCCAAACAAATTCGATCAGAGAAAAGTGTATTGATAAAAGTTTTGCTTGTGATTGCTACGTTTTTTTCAATAACGAGATTCGTTCGAGTTTTTTTTTTGTTTGGTGGTATTCGATTTAAAAAAATATAATTAACGTTTGGTTAACGATTAAAATGACTGTTTTATTCGTTCCTCGACGAGGAGTCCTGAAAGTTCGCAGAGCCATCCACCCGTGATTCACCCCGTGCAAACTCGACGAGACTCACTACCGAACTCTTTCAAGCTTGCCCTCTCCGAGCCTTCCGATCTCTCTCGCGTCACGTAACTCGAGGTACCACCCCGAGGCTTACTCCGACTCGAAGCTGTTCCGGCACGTCGCGTATTACTCAGTCCGCGTCGTCTTAGATGCCGCGAAAATTTTGAATGTCAAATTCTTTTTATCACTGTCAGTCCGGCGAGCATCCGCAGCGCGATAACGGACGAAATTCTTATTTTTAGGAGACACTTGACACTTTTATTTTATCGGATGTTATAAAACATCATTGTTTTTAAATCTCTCTCGTACGCGGCTGTTTGGGTTGAGAATTTTGCGGTTCTTTTTATTTTTGGATTTTAAAAAATGACATTTCGGAGAAACGTCAATTTTTTAATAAAAGAAATTTTACGCGGAGATTCCAAAACTTCCGGTCTGATGACCGGATTTGACGGAATGATTTTTCATTATTTTTGTATTGATTTTGTTTTTTTATTTTCAATAAAAATGATTTTTTTTTTCATGAAAAAAGAATTAACTTTAAGCTCGTTATCTCTAAAGAACGTAATCAGTGAATGGATTATATCCCGTAACGACAGGAGTGTCATCGAAAACCGGAAGACGAAGGACACATGATTTTGTTTTTTTATTTTCAATTAAAATGATTTTTTTTTTTCATGAAAAAAGAATTAACTTTAAGCTCGTTCTCTCAAAAGAACGTAATCAGTGAATGGATTATATCCCGTAACGACAGGAGTGTCATCGAAAACCCGAAGACGAAGGACACATGATTTTGTTTTTTTATTTTCAATAAAAATGATTTTTTTTTTCATGAAAAAAGAATTAACTTTGAGCTCGTTATCTCAAAAGAACGTAATCAGTGAATGGATAATATCCCGTAACGACAGGAGTGCCATCAAAAACCGGAAGAGGAAGGACACAAGCGTACGTGAAAGTGAAAAACAAGCGTTTACCTATACATATACACATATATATATAAACTTCCATACAACGGGTATGACAATCGTTTCTGTATTACGTCCGGATCTGACAATTTGCAATTCAACGTTCGCAAGGAGAGTAGAATCGTCGTCAGACGGCAATCGAGGGTTCCGCCGTTCTGGAAATCTCGTCTCTTTCTCATTCCCTCCCCTCCTCATCCATTCCACTTCAAAGCTCTTCCGCATCGGTACGTCTTATCTCGCTCGCAGCATCACCGAGATACACACGCTCCGACTATAAACTCTGAAATCCTGCAACATCCGTCTCCAACCCCTCCCGCCTCGCCGAACCTCCCTCGCCTCTCTCTCTCTCTCTCTCTCTCACTTAGCCCTTCGTTTATCATTCACGGGGCGGTGTATACCAGGTTGGTAGTCACGGTTATAGCGTACTACGTTAGCCGTTGGGGTAGCTTCGTCGTATCAACGAGGTTTCCGACGATGCCTGACGGAACATCCACCTCGCGTCTCTGTACAGTTTTAGATACGTATATCCGTCCTCGATAACACACGTAACAAACGGTAGAGACGGGCTTTCAATGGGTTTCGAGGAAAGTGCACAAACGCCCGGGAGCGTCATCAGGATTGTAAAACTTGGATGAGCGCGTCGACAAAGTCGAAGAGAAAACGTTGTTCGAACGCGAGTACGAATCTTACTTCTAACTCGTTCGTTTACTCCTGCAGCTTTAATATTTTTTGACATTACTTTGGATATTTGGCCGTAACTCGATGACACGAAACGAGACATTTTTTTTTAATTGGCTTCTTTTCGTGTTTCTTTTTTGGGTGAGCTTGGAGCGTGGTTTTAGGATTATTCGAGGTTAGGGTGAAAACTGGAGGTCAAGAGGTTACAGAGACTTCAGATTTGGCTTTGGCGATACCAAAAACCTATATTTAGAGTCGTCGGAAGACTAGGTTGGAAAATGTATTTTCTCGTTTAGCCGTGGTATTTGAAATTGATCACGGTTCAAGGTCAAAGGCTCTTTTCCAACGTTGAATGGATATTCCCTACAGACGACGATCCGAAACGACCGCGTTAAGAGTTTGTTCGAATCGATAATTTTTTGACGACGGTTCAATTTCAGTTGGACGAAACGTTTCGCTCCGAATACACCGGCGATTCCATCGAGGCGTGGAATCCCCGGTGCACACGCGAATGTTGGAACGTCAGGGAAAGATTTATATTTTGTTAAATTTCACCGTGACGAATCGAATTTTAGTCTCCGCCTGGAAAAAAAAATGCACGCGCGGTACATTTTGTTTTTCCAGCCGTTTGGGACGTCATTCACGGATGATCCGCGTTACTCGTGGTACATCGGAAGATGGGACACCTGTGAAGATAAAAACAAAAAAAGGTCGCGTTTCCATAGAGATCGGAGTTGCTCCATGGTCCATTCGTAACGGATTCCTGATATTTCTTGATGATCCGATCGTCGCGCGAAGCTCGCCAGTCCCGAAGCATCCGACGTATCGCGCGTACGGTCCGAATCGATGTTACCGGTTCTTCGAACGTTCGACTCGTTCGTCGGTGGCTTTCTCAATGAAATATCTATCGAAGAATATTCCCGAACGCGAACATCCAGCTACGAGAGCGCATCGATCCAACCGGAATAACGATGCAGTCACAGATGGAAACTGAGAAGCGGGCGTACGGAATCGAGACGCGTTCAACGCTGAGGATCGATAAGTCGTCGGATATAAGCGAAAGAGAAAGAGAGAGAGAGAGAAAGCGAGAGAGAGGAGCGGTGAGGGAAAGCTCGGCGAATACCGAGATTGAAGAAGGGCGACGGGGAGGAAATCGAGTAAACGCGAATGTACGAAGTCTGATACGCGTCGAACATCCTCCCCTTATATTCAACTTCCATCAAATGTAAAACGGCATACTGGATCAACGAAATAATATCGGCTCTTCGTGTATCGGTTTACTTCGCTGTGTTAACTTCTCCTTGACTCCGGACTTCGATCGTTTCAAATTTGTCAACTTCTATCTTTCGATTGATCAAGAATTTCGTAGATTCCAGGTTTCGAGGAAAGTGCACAAACGCCCGGGAGCGTCGTCAGGATTGTAAAACTTGGATGAGCTCTTTGACAAAGTCGAAGAGAAAACGTTGTTCGAACGCGAGTACCAATCTTACTTCTGACTCGTTCGTTTACTCCTGCAGCTTTCATATTTTTTGACATTACTTTGGGTATTTGGTCGTAACTCGATGACACGAAACGAGACATTTTTTTTAATTGGCTTCTTTTCGTGCTTCTTTTTTGAGTGAGCTTGGAGCGTGGTTTTAGGATTATTCGAGGTTAGGGTGAAAACTGGAGGTCAAGAGGTTACGTAGACTTCAGATTTGGCTTTGGCGATACCAAAAACCTATATTTAGAGTCGTCGGAAGACTAGGTTGGAAAATGTATTTCCTCGTCGGGCCGTGGTATTTGAAATTGATCATTTTTTTACCGAACGCGAGATACGAAACGTAATCAGCAATGGAAGATTCATCAAAAATAATCCAAGATCTGCAACTTCATTGAATTAAAGAAATTCTTTTTCTTCTTGCAAATAAGACATTTCTTCGCTGATTGAAAAATCCACAAACAGTTTTTCGAAGTTTTCTCGAAAACGAGTGAACCGAACGAGTTGAAATTTTCATCGTTGATGTAAAAGTGATAAAGGAAGGGCCTAATACTCTCCGATTATAGCGATTGGCAAAAAAAATTGGTGATTCTCTTACTTCAGGATATATCGTACAGGCAAGGACTTCGAAAATGATCCTTTCCGAGTTGATAGTTGACGATGTACCTTCCAGTTGCTACCAAAAACATTGACGTTCCCTGAAAATCCAATTACGGACGTTTAGACGTTTTGGCAGAAACTCCCGAGTAACGGAAAAGCAACAGATGTCGAAAGATGACAGGCGCGTGCAACTCTCTCTATACTCGATCGTACGCTCAACACAATTAACCGTTTCGTTTACCGTTTACATATCAATGTACAAGCTTCGCGATGAGCTTATTGTTTCTGACGAGGATCTCATTTCATAAACTATCCGAAACTTGAGTTTTCCACTCGTGATATTTTGGACGGTTAAATTATCAGCGTAAACAGAGGAAACGCCCAACAGGATCGTCAAAAAAATGTTCGTTTCCGAATCGCGAAACGAACGAAGATCCGGAAGTTCGCGCCGTGGAAACGAAAAAGAGGTAAAGATGGAGAGGACGAGACCAAATTTTCCAATCGTTTGTCAAATCAGATCCGGCAAACGAAAATAACCGTCCGATTCTTTCTTCTCCGGTTGAGCCAAACCGCGTCATCGTAAAACGGAAATCCAAAACCTCGGGGAGTTGGCCAGTGGCCAGAGTTCTATGTTCATCAGTCTAGATGTGGACATGGCCGCTGGCATCCGTTGTCCGGTTGACACTCCGTAGTTGTTAACGAATTATTCGAATATCCACGATCCTCCGTTTCCTTTTTTTCTTTTTGTTATCTTTGTTTTTTTTTCTTTTTTTGTTGCTTTTTTTTTGTTTCTCGTTTTCAAATCGAACTATTCCCATCCGGCATATTTCCGCTCGGTGGTTAAGGTACAACGAACGTAAACGGACGTGACCGTCGAAAAAGTACGTTTTATCAAAAAACCTATCGTCCACGATTCGAACTACCCTCGTGACCCCCGTTTCCCTCAGCTATCGTATTTTGATCAAACCGATGTCCCAAAAACATGCGCAAACTTCCGATTGGGCCCTTCGGCCAGCTTTGTTTCCTTTCCAAAATATTTCGTACTCGATAATAATTATTAAATAATCAATGCTCGTTCGATCCTCAAAAAAAAAAAAAAAAAAATACAAGTTTACGGAGTACGCGAAGACGGATGGTCCTTTTCACCTCGCGTTTGTCAAGAGCCTTAAAGTTGTACCAAAAATTGTGAAATTCCGGATTTAGAAACGTAGATCGTGTTCAACGATGCGTATAGTTAGATTCAATGATTGATAAATACTTGGAAATATTAATAACGTTGATTTTTCATTTTCAATAATAATTCAAGTGAAATTGGACGGTATCGACGAAGGAGTTAATTAAATTTGTCAATTCAATTAGTACATTCGTATCAATTAAATTTGTTGATTCGATTAGTTCGATCGTATTGATTGAACTTGTCGATTCAATTGGTACGTTCGTATTAATGAAACGATTCGCTTCGATCGAAACGTTCGTTATTATTTAACTTTGACTGTTGACTTAAAAAGTTTACTTTTGATTATTGCTAGAAAATAGTAACTTCAATGAACACGTGGGTATTAATAAAACGTAAATATTTAACCGGGACTTATTTCGGACAATCGAGAAACTTCGATCGAAAAATGTCAATTGTTTATCTCATTCCCGTACGAGGGTTAACAAATCTTTTCGTTTCGGCTTGAACGAACGATCCATCGAGTCGCAATTTCTCCCCGAGTGTCGCTTCCATGACCCGATAATTAGACGAAAAGGTTCGGGTCGTTCGGTAGTGACGAAAATGTTCGATGATCCAATTATCGTAATACGCGTACACGGATAAGCTCAACCTAGCGAAGATACGTTACGACCGGTAGTTTAGTTTTCGTTATAGAGTTGACGAGGCGGGTCAAATCTATCTCTTCCCTAGACGAGTTTGTCTTGCGAATTAGGTACGGCGCTTCTACGTGCTGAAAATGTGTTCGCGCAACTGTTAACTTCACTGTTCTGTTTGTATCTCCTCCTGAAGATCCATACGAGAGTTCTACACCCGGAAAATGAAGTTTCCAGTTGTGACGGTTGGCTCTACGCGTGTGTACGTTATCCAGGGTATTAACTTTCGCGTGTGTTGCCGAAACGTACAACGGTGACTGTTTCCAAAGTTCCGGTTGGACAAAGGCCCGAGCTTTCGATACGGCTATAGCGATTGACTTTGATATCCACGAACGGGTCGATTACGAGTACAAATTGCCTCTCACGCCCTGTTTGTTTGGGTTTCGTTTGGGTTTCGTTTGGGTTTTGTTGGGTTTTGTTGGGTTTCGTTTGGGTTTAGTTGGGTTTGTTTGGGTTCATTTGGGTTTGTTTGGGTTTATTTGGGTTTTTGTTTGCGTTTGTTTGGGTTTATTTGGGTTCATTTGGGTTTATTTGGATTTTGTTTGGGTTTGTTTGGGTTTTGTTTGGGTTTACATGGGTTTGTTTGGGTTCATTTGGGTTTGTTTGGGTTTATTTGGGTTTGTTTGGGTTTTTGTTTGCGTTTGTTTGGGTTCGTTTGGGTCCATTTGGGTTTATTGGGGTTTTGTTTGGGTTTGTTTGGGTTTGTTTGGGTTTAGTTGGGTTTGTTTGTGTTTTGTTTGGGTTTGTTTGTGTTAAAGTACAATCACAATTGCCGGTAATTAATTATACATTTCTAAAACTGAACATCGGTAAAAACTTGGTTAAAAAAAAAACTGGCAGGCTCGATTATTGAACAATTAACGACTCGCAATTGCGTAATCGTTGATGATGAATTTGTAAGAACCTGTTGATCCGTTTCGTCCACGATAAAAAAACATCTTAATTGGGGAATCGCTCGAAACGCGGACGCGTCATCAGGCACATCTACCGCGAAAGTCTTGCCTCCCGCGTATGTACAACGTTACTACGATCCCCGGTCTATCCTAACCCATGGCGCAACCTCTACATACCGTACGTGCAGTTTATCCGACCAGGATACGTACGTTCACCTGCTGTTGCATCCCTCTCCATTCTACAAACTCGAGGATCGTTGCCAGAACCCCCCGGCGTTGCCTCGACCATTAAAAGGGTAGGCAGAAACTTCCGGCAAACACGAGACAAAGCCTTCGTGAAACGGCGCGACCCTTCTTCCACCCGTACACTCTTGCTCCCTTCTCTCGTACACTTTCCGTGTAAACGCTGCCTCGCATTAAAATTCTACGTGTACGAACTCGCGCTCTGCTCTCTTCCCTTTTCTCGTGTTACTCTTGTACGCGATGGTGTAAATGAACTTCCGGTTTCGAAGTCGTATTCGTATGCGATATTTCTGTTTTTCTTCTTTTTTTCTTTTTTTTTTCTTATTTTTTTTTTCAGCGCGTAGTCCCGTGACACTGTACTTCCAAACGTCTCGGTTCGTTCAAAGGAATCCAAACACGCGCGCTGATATTTCGAATCGAAATCCTTGCGTCGTTGTAGTTGATTTTGTTTTTTTTTTTTTGTTTTTTTTTTTTTTTAGGTTATTTCGGTTTTTTTGCTTTTTCGTTTTTTTTATGGTTCGTGTTTAATTGTTTAA
>JAPYZI010006277.1:0-12406 GCA_030523105.1 Ophioninae sp. A BG-2022a | reverse complement strand
AAAAGGTAAATATAATAAGTAATAATTCCGAAAATCATTGTTTCATTTCGTAGATTAGTAGTTGATCTAAGTATATGTGCAATAAATATAACGAAAAATGTTAGTATTACCTGAAATTAAAACATCCTAAAATATGTTCGTCTAATCGACTAATGGTTAGGGTTTAAAGGGGGCAAGCGAACGTTAGGTGTCTAGGGTTAAATTAACGATACTAGTTGTATTTCATTTTAAGCAAATATTTAAAGAAGCTCCCCAGCTGTTGCTTCCGATAAAACTACTGGCTTCTCTTTATCTGCTTTGAAACGGATACTGCGCTACACCTCAGGAAGCTCATCAGCTATTTTAGATTACTGAGGCATTCAAATTCCTCAAGATCAATCTCGTCTATTATTTCCTTCGGTGTATAGTCGACCCAAATGACGTTTCATTGATGACTTTATTGAAGCCTTTCATCATCACTCCCAGGTTTATAGATGTATCGTTATTATTATCTCGATTGCGATTTGATGATGGACCTGTTTGAATCGAGTTCTCTCAAATGTTTGGCTACCTCGTCTGTTCTTTGCTTGATTCTTTCTTAGAGCACTTTTCATAAAGCTACTGGAAATTCTTGGCTTGGTGTCACGTTCTTATCATTGTTGATGATAAGAACAAGGCAGTGTTTTTTGATAAAACGAATATTCCATGTATATAAATGGACACGATCTTTTAGAGCTATCTTGTGCGTGTGATTTTGTATCCAATAATTAATTGCCTAATAATGAACCGTCCAGTGATGGACCGTTCACAAAACGAACACGGTTCACTTTAGCGAAGCGGAATCTCGGTCACTTGTATCTCAACCAACTGTATTGGTCCACGATATCTTTCGATTTTGTTTACTATTTACCCTTTTTTTTCACTATTCTCATTATAAATTGGAAAAATGTTCATTATTCCGATTTCCATTGAACAACGTCAATTCGATGACACCACGATCGAAGAAGTAGCGTTTGGAATCAACGTTTGGAATCAACAAAGAACGCAAAGCTTATCTACCGTGTGGATCAGAATCGTATGTACGAAACAGCGAACAAAATTCAACTTGAATATCTGATGGAGCCGTATCACGAGCATGTGAGAGAGAGAGAGAGAGAGATATGAATACGTGGAGGATTTCAAATGACCCGGACATGCGTCCGGGTGGACCCATGAGGGTCCCGGCTGTCTATTCGGTCGAAACGATGCGCGATGTCGTTGAGCTTCCAACGGGGACAAAAAGAGGCACACGAGAGAACGTGACGGTGCTGGAGAGCTGGTAGATATCGCGTTCGTGCCTTCTCGTTTGACCCTTTTCATCACTGAATTTCGAGACCATTCTCGTTTCATTGTGCGCACGTCCGTGACGCACATATATTCACGTTGCGCATATGTAAGTTTGTTTTGGTAGTCAAAATAGTAGTTACAACGATCCTAATCTGTATGTACAGTTTATGACGACGTACCTGGTATTTATAAAATCGTTTATATAAAGAGTAATTCACGTGTATTTCCTACAAAGCTCTCTTTTTGTGAATACTTGTTGCGTGCCTTTTCTTTTTTTTTTAATCTTACGCGATAAATATTAGCTCAGATATTCCCGTCTATAAACAACGGCGACCTCGCAAAACCTGTCCGTTTTGAGAGAGGGCCGCACCCGGGACAAAACTTCGAAGAAGCCTCGGCTCGCGTCGGTAAAACAAAATTAGTGCGAGCTGCTGCTGTCTACCGCGAAGCAACATTGTCGCTAGCGTCTGGGAAGACTCGACGGGCTTCGTGTATGAGTATGTATACGTACATACGTACACACTGGAAATTTCGAGATCTGCAGCGCCCCGGCATTCGCCGGAACTAAACTTCACTAATGTCGGACGATATTTTCTCGAAATCGTAAAAAAATACCTACGAGTTATGGTTTCCCATGGATCTCGTAAAATATGTGACGGAATTAAATGGTCGAGGTCCCAAAATGTGTGTTTCGAATATGGCTACACGGCTGTTCTCCCTTCCAAGTCGTGATCCTAACCAAACTTTTTATTTTTCCGCATTTCCATCACGACGCTCGCGTGGTAATACAATCTGTAATTGTTTTTATCGATTTGATAAATTTGGAGAGAAGACAACCGTTCGTCTATCAATTTGACACTGTCCGGTCATATTTCATGAAATTTTGAAGAGCCGTTTAGGAAATCCATGGGAAACTATCACGCTGATCGGCGGACGAGAGAGAGAGGGTTTGTTTGGGTCCCCTCTTAAATACAAGCAGCATCGCAAACCTCACAGCGCTCGCAGCACCATGATGCCTTTAATTCGGAGGGGCCAGTTGAACCGAGTTTAGACTCCTGTATCCAGCCTCCATGGTCAACCAGAGCCGGAGCCCGAACGCTCGTGCAGCAGTGTCGGTTTTTATAATATTAGTAACGCGTACTTACCCACGCACGCAGGAAGCGTTTATCAAATGTGTATGGGCACGCCTCAACCTCTGAGTTCTCACACAATTATTTCGATTTATTCGCACACGTAACTTCAATACAAACGTGTTACGAGTACTCTAGTATCATTGTCACTGAGAGTGCTGATATTTCGTTCCAACAACGAGATACACGAGTGCACTTGCGAACTCTCACATGCTACTACAGTGCTGTAACATTGGCAATCGTAACGTGCAATTAACAAAAGAGTGAGAAAAGCAAAGATACAGAGACAGGTCCAACGGAGTATGCAAATACGACAACGTAAATCCCGTCAGATCTTGAAAAGACGGATGACGACAATAAGCGGAGACACAATGAAGCTGTCTCCCGGCTTGTGTCTCGCGTGGTACGCGTATGTATCCAGGCAATAGGACGCACGTACATAATTGCATTCCTCTATATGATTTCTGCATAACGTTCGTGCGCTGCATTATTGAACGAAACTTGCGGATCGCCAATCTGGACGAGACGGAGTCTCAATTGTAGCGATCGCAAACTATTACTGCTAGGTTTGTTCGAAAAATAAAGTGACTCTATATTTTTCTCGAGAAATATTCATTCATTCTTTAATATCTATTTTGTCCTCTTTAAGGGGACCAAGTGGTCTAGAAATTTCAAAAAATCGATTTTTTTTCTTCGATATTAGGAAAGTATAGTATCTTAAGAATATATTGTGAAATTTTCATGCGGAAATTCCTAATATTATAGCTTCTACAGCCCATTAACCAGGTACAGAGCGGTCCGCGCGCTCCTGTACCTCAAACTTTAAACTCATTTATCTCGAAACGACTTTTTTCGGCACGGCGGTGGTGAAAACGAAAAAACGATTCAATCGAATCACTTGAAATTTGGATAAGTTGTTCACAACATGTATGGCTATCGTTGGAATTAGAATCATAATTTTATTTAAATAATTTTCTATTGTTTACGCTAAAAAACTAATGAAAAAGGACCCGATTTTACGAACTTTTTTTTCAAAAGCGCGCCATTTTGTCAATTTTGTATTTTTTCGATTTGTTCTAGGTCCGACCATAACTGCACTGTTTCTGATTAAGAATCTTCTTGAATTTTGTGTTTCAAATGAGTAGAAATCTCGAAATCACCTACGCCGTCCGGATCCGATTTTTCGAGAGGGTCATCTTCAGCGGTATTTTTATAACAATATTCTTTTTAAAATGAAAAAAAAAATTGTTTCGTTCGCTCAATAAACGTAGTCATAAGCCCGAAAAGTTGAAAAATTGTTTTTTTTTTTTAATTTTTAATGGCAAAAAAAATCGTTAAAGTAGGTGAAATGTTCGTGGTCTAGACCACCGGGTCCCCTCGAGGAATCGTCTCAGTGTGACTCATATGTCTTTAAATAAATCACGTATATCTCTATACGATCACATTCAATTTATCATCGCCCAAACGAAAAACGTCTTTAAAATGATCACTTTCATTGTCTTCCGAAGCGAAACAAACCCAAATAAAAGTTATAGAAGCCCAAACAATCCAAACAGGAAACGAATTTCTGAATAATTACACTTTTCTGAATAATTTCCCGTATTTGTAAAAACCGATAGAACGGTCGCTCCGAAAAACTCTAAAAGCCAAACTGATAAATGGATATACCTAAAATATTAACATTCGTCATCCCAATTACGTTACGAACCGAAGATAACTCAATTTAGCAAAAGTTATGCCATCGGCCATCAAGGCTAAGTTCTTTTCAATCGATGCTCCTGTGCTCATCCATGGACACACGAAGCGAGAAAGTCTTTGCTGGAGTCCGTAAGTTTACTGCGTTCACATGTATAAGTATACACGACCCCACCGCGAATCGACGTAATAGCTTCCTGATTATTCTTGCACTCCGCGGCAGCCGATTCCCATCTAATGCACGCGCTTGTAGCGAAGAGGAGAGGACGAACAGCAGCGAAGAATTGGAGGGAGTGAGTACGAGAGAGAATGGAATAGAGAGATGCGCAAGCGTACACGTGGAAAAGAATATCACTGGGTGCATTAGCTGGTACGATCTCATGGACGATCCACTTGCGAACGGTATACAGGGTGACCAGGAACTGATGGTTTTCGTTTAAATGGTGTTTCGGGGGTGAAATTCTGGGTCGATTCGTACAAGCATGTAAAGAGCTGGGACCAACCCCTGAATTGCTTGAAATTCAGCCATTTGAGCGTCAGAGTTGCAAATCCAGGTTACAAGCTAGCTTGGTACCAAATTTCATTCCGATTCGTTGGGCCGTTTCGGCGTTAATTAAAAACATATTTGAATTATTTCACTATTCCACAGGAACATTATTTCTGGATAAAAAGTAGCGCACGTCTTAATCTAGGTTCTGATATATCTCCGTACAAAATTTCATCACAATATCCGCTTGGCCATTTTACCATGAAAAACTAGCAAATATTGATACACACGACCTTTTGCCTGCGTAATATTGGTGTGAAATTTATAGACGGATGAATCAGGTGTGCTCGACGATGATTCGCTGGTTTTAAAAAATTAATAATAATTCAACGGTTCGTTTTGAGACATACTTATATGAATCGACTCAGAATTTCATCCCCCAAATCAACCATTTCAAGGAATCACATCGCGACGTCAGTTCCTGGACACCCTGTACGCGTATATGTACAAACGGGAAGGACTAATGTAGTCCGCGCCAAGAGCGATGAAAGTGCATTCCATCGGAAGGTCTCGGGCCAGATCGTGATTGAATCGTATGCACGCGTGAACCATGGAGAAAAACATTATTAACGTGGGAAATAACCGCAAACGCGGAAGACTATTTTTCTTCACCCTATCCTCCAATCCTCTTCTTACCGTCGAGTATCATACTTCTTCTTCCTGTGTTCACGTAAGGTAATCTTTGAATATGTGTAGAAGTAAATTTGTGCGTGGCTCAGTGAATTTTGAAAAATTGGATAAATTCGAAAAAGGTTTCGAAAAATTGACTATATTCGAGAAAGGTTTCGAAAAATTGACTATATTCGAGAAAGGTTTCGAAAAATTGACTAAATTCGAGAAAGGTTTCGAAAAATTGACTACATTCGAAAAAGGTTTCGAAAAATTGTCAAAATTCGAAAAAGGCCTAAATTCGAAAAAGCTTTTCGAAAAATTGTCTAAATTCGAAAAAGCTTTCGAAAAATTGTCTAAATTCGGAAAAGCTTTCGAAAAATTGTCTAAATTCGAAAAAGCTTTCGAAAAGTTGCCTAAATTCGAAAAAGCTTTCGAAAAATTGTCTAAATTCGAAAAAGGCCTAAATTTGAAAAAGGCCTAAATTCAAAAAAGGACATGATTCAAAAAAGGCCGAAATTCGAAAAAGGCTTCGAAAAATTGCCTAATTAACCTTCCGTACACACAGTCACGGACACGCGCATTCAATCAAATTTTCTCCCACATAAAAATTTGTCTCACATAAAAATTCTTTGAATATTTCGAATGATTATTTTTTATCAGTTTTCGGCTATGTTTGGTTTCCAAAAAAATTGAAAGTCGGAAATGGGACAAAGTACTAAAAAAAAAAAAAAACCAGCGCCCGTGGATTCGACAAACGACATACAATAAAAACAGTCGCAACACCCACCGCAATAACAATCATAATTGTGATAATAATTTCAATCTCGTACGATCTTCGATTTCACTTTTACCTCTTCCAACTTTCGCGGATTGTCGGTGATCCAAAAAAAAAAAAGAAACATTGAAAAACGAACAAACAAAAAACATAACCATCGCATTCCGTTCGTTTGTTTTTGTAATGGAAAAACAGAACGCGTTGGATGTACACAGGAAATGGGAATCGGGACGTTGCAATACTACGGAACGTAGCAGGACGATACGAAAGCAAAAAAAAAGAAGCTTTGAAAAAGGCGGAGCATGTGGAAGAGGCAAGTGAGTAGGGAGAGCCGGAGGCGCAAGTTTCGCGCTGGGCAGGTGCAACACGCGGATTCGCATAAGAAGTCCTGAGTCATGGAATTGAAAAAAAAAAAGAACGCAAAGAAAAATATTGCATTGACCTTCCATCGGTGGAACAAATAGCGCGAACGCGGAGGATGCAAACTGAAGACGATTGCACTTCGATTCGAAATGTCGTACTCTCCTGGAATGCAGAAAGTCGAATGCAAAAATACGTCTCCTGGAATGCAAAAATACGAATATCCAAATTTTTGGATATTCGTATTTTTGATTAATTCCCGAGCAAATTGATTCACGAAAACCCATACAAATATTGATTTCAAATAAATGAAAATACGGTCGAAAAGATGGTCTGTATATAAATTTTATTAAGAAATCGTCTCAGTGTGACCCTTCGAAAAATCACTGATTTTCGCGATTTTTTGTTTACATGTTGTAATGAACTAATCGGTCTGGTTTTATTTTTATAAATAAATACATTCATGACGAATACAAAATGATTTTTTTTACGTTCGTTTACTTAGTATATAATAATTGAATAAATTGTTGAAACGACACGTTTAGAAAAAAAGGTCCTGTACGATGCCCACGATTGCGGCCGCAATTTTGATGTGAAACAAAAATTTCATAAAGATTATTAATCTGTAGGAAAGTCGCTATCACGCCATGGTGTTTTTTTTTTTTTGAAATTTGACTAAATGGCGGCGGTTTGAATAAAAAGTATCGAATTTGGTTCTTTTTTTTGATAGTTTTTCGTGAAAAAAAAATAGGAAGATTTCAAAAAAAAAGCTTCCATAGCGCGATAGAGAATGACGTTAAAAATGTTATCTAAAAATTGGAAATATATATCTTCAAAACTTTTCCTTTGAGAGTGGATACCGTTTTGAAAAACACCATTCCGAGAAAAACGCGTTTAAAGATTTCGATATTTCGAAAATTTCACACTGAGACGATCCCTTAAAAATGTAACAAACATAAGTCGCATTAAAATGCATTGAAATTGATCAAACTGAAGTTTGCATCGGGTCGTCGCAACGAATGTTTCTTTTGGCAATTGTTGTTTGTTTTGTTCGTTTGTGTAAATCTTTTTCGTCGATATTCCAACGCGAGAATATCCCTCAAGACGATATGAAACGTTGAAACAATAAAGTTTAAAACGATGAAGGATACACGAGGTTTGTTCAAAAAATAAGGTGACTTTTTATTAATCTCGAAAAATATTAATTTATTCATCGATATCTATTCTGTCCCCTTCAAAATAATCCTCCTCGGATATAACACACTTGTGCCTGCGCTTTCTCCAATCTTCGAAGGACTTCTGAAATGCGCCATTTTTGGTATGGCCTCGAGTTCTCCCAGCGATGCGATCTTTATCTCCTCAATCGTGGCAAATCTTTGTCCTTTCGTGGATCTTTTCTGGTTTGGGAATAGAAAAACGTCCCAGGAGGCCGAGACCGGTAAATACGGTAGCCGATGCATGATTATCGTATTTTTTTTCGCCAAAACAAACACGAGCAAGCAACGATGCATGAGCAGGTGCATTATCTTTTTTTTTATAGCAAAACAAACGCCGGCCACACCAAAAATACGTTTAACTCTTATATCTATCAGAAACAAACGAAATGTGCAAAATGGCTGACAACGCAAAATGGCTGACAACAATATACGTTGGAAACATGTTTACAAACATAACGAAAAAAACAAATTGAAAATTGAATATACGTAGCCCACGATGTTTCAAGTCACCTTATTTTTTGAACAAACCTCACGTATCTTTTATCTCAGTTTTTTTCATTTCAACATTATTGTTTTTAATTTTATAATGTTGCTCAATATACGTTGGAAAGATGTTTTAATTTTATAATGTTGCTCAATATACGTTGGAAAGATGTTTACAAACATAACGAAAAAAAAAAATTGAAAATTAAATATACGTAGCCCAAGATGTTCAAGTCACCTTATTTTTTGAACAAACCTCACGTATCTTTTATCTCAGTATTTTCATTTCAACGTTATTTCTTTTTTATTTTATAATGTTGCTCAATATACGTTGAAAACATGCTTACAAACATAAAAAAAAATTGATAATTGAATTTACGTAGCCCACGATGTTCCAAGTCACCTTATTTTTTGAACAAACCTCACGTATCTTTTATCTCAGTATTTTCATTTCAACGTTATTTCTTTTTTATTTTATAATGTTGCTCAATAACAGCACAAGCCGTGTTCATTTGTTTTTACGAACGTAAGCTTTGTAACTTTTCGTTATAACGAGCCTAATTTCATAGTAACCCAGTCGTTCAATTTATATCGAAATAGAATTGATATAAGAAATAGCGTAGCCAAGAATGCGTGAACTATGGGAGGATCTACTGTACCCACGTGTCCCCGCAAGTTGAATCGGGTGACTCGTCGCTCGAAGAAGAAAACAGGTTTTCCCTGCTTGCTTAATGGAACTTAACCTGGCGAAGAAGGACTTGTTCGTGGAACAAGTAAAAATCGAATAATTTCGCGAAGAGAACAACAACAAAAAATGCTTACTAATTAACAAATCTACAAAGTTCCGGTGATTCGAAACGAGAACGTCGATAATTATTCCGTGACTTTTCTCAAATATGAAGCCAAAATTGATTTTTTGTCATTTTCACCAATAAAACAGCACGATCAATGGTATAACGTCACAGGAACCAATCTTTTAAAACTACGACTGATTTTTTTAACCTAAAAAATGAATTTTCAAAATTTTAAATATATCCGTCAATCGTTTCGTAACTGAATCACAAAAATGTTCGTTTCAATGGAATCACGACGAACAATAAGAGAAATAATGTTTCGTGTTATTAGAGGAAAAAGGCTTTTCCGACTATAATGTCAACATGAGCAATTCAATGTAGGTTTTTACGTTTGTAAATGGTCCGCAGAAGTATGCCAGACTGAGTACGCGTGCTTAGAGAATGCGAGTGTTCAACATGGCACACAAAGTGATGTAGCTGTGGAGCGAAAGAAAAAGAAAGGAGAGGAGGGGGGGGGGCGGTGAGACATCTCTTCTTTTTTCGTGTTTCACTGCACGTCGCAGTCGAGCCGTTGGTTCTAGAATCTCTGAGGGACGGAAGGGACCGTCCGTTTTCTTTCTTTCATGCGTAATACGTGTGACGAACCGTTGAGAATGCATCCGCGCACGTGCGGTGTGCTTTTGCCGCAGACGAAAGATGCTCAGAATGAGCACAACGAGAAAGGGAAAACCATGTACGTCGTCGAGATAAAGAGCGCCGATGGGAAACGGTTAGAGAGCCTTTTACTCAGCGGGCTATAAGAGGACGAAACGAAAATGAGGCATGTTGAAGGTGAGGCGTTGAAAGAGTAAGAAGTGATAAACGGAAGGACGAAATCGTAACGAGTGATTGATAAATTATTATGGCTTCGTTCAACCTTTGCTCAATGAGATACACGATTTACGATCATTTAAAAGTAACATCAGTTATTAACATTTATGATAGGGAAGACCAACGCAGAAAGACTGGCTGGTGCATCGACTAGTCAGCGGAAAGCCGTTTATTTTGACAACTTGGTGGACGTGCTTTAACAAAACGCCGGTGTATCAAGGAATCAGAGAAATACAGGACCGTCCGTACGGGTTTGCCACAGTTTCCCCGTATTCTCGGCAAGTGCGATATCCTGTAGCTTAAGAAGGAACGCCCCCCCCCCCCCTGATTGTCGTCCATCAGGATCTTAATTTCCCACGAACGGCTGTGTTTTCCCCAAATTTATCAAATCGAAAATCAAAATTACAGATTGTGTTACCACTCGAGCGTCGTGATCGAAATGGGTAAAAATAAAAAGTTTGGTTAGGATCAAGACTCGGAGGGGAGAAGAGTCGCGTTGCCATATTGGCGTACGAGAATGCAACGATTGAAAAAAAAGAAATGTAATTAACGAAACGAAAGTAAAGAACTATTTATGGTTTACGTGTATAAAAATTCTCTCGGCAAAGTAAGGTAAGCGTGAATAAGTAAACTAAATCGATCAGATAAGATAAGTGGAGAAAAATGAAAAAAAAAAAGCAGAAAAAAATTAACGCCCAACGTGGGGCTCGAACCCACGACCCTGAGATTAAGAGTCTCATGCTCTACCGACTGAGCTAGCCGGGCGATACGGACTTGTTTGTCACATTCCGTACTGCCTCGACATCTCCGAATTTGCGCACGCGGGTATAGACTGGTTATAGAACTTCGTCCAAATTTCTTCTCAACGAGACATCATCTCTCGAGGAATGCGAATAGAAATGGAGAAGAAAGAAAAAAATGAAAAGGACATACAAGCGAACGAAAAAGTTATATAAAGAGAGAAAAGGGGGGGGGGGAGACAGTAAGCCAGAAAAATCGAGACAGAATTCAGGGGAAGCAGAACGGGAAATAAAACTGGAAACGCAACGAATATCTGATTCAATAGTATCAAAAGCTAAATTTTTAAACATGTTTCCATTTTTTTAAATATTCCGAACATTTTTTTGTTAAATATTCCGACCATTTTGTTACATATTCCAAACATTTTTAAACATTTACCAAATTTTTCATTAAATATCCAAAGAGAACCGATAAAATAAATTTGGCGTCTAGCAATCGTTTTCGAAATATCGAATTTTGAAAGTTATTTATTTTACTGCCTTTCTACTAAACCTACGTCGAAGAGGTTTGCGGTTCTGACTCTAGCTACGTAATCGTGGTCTCCGCTTTGTGTAGTTCTTCTCCTAGCCAACGGGATAGCTTTTCGCCACAATCGTTACAGGGCCGGTCACTAAAGCTTATCGTGAGTTTCGTTGCACTTTGACATTTTATTTTTCTACAGAAATGTTGCATGGCCCTTCAGGAAAGTTTTTCGAACGCTAAATATCGAAAAATGAGCGTTCCCCGCACCTCAAGATTCCAAATTCGAAGTGAATGACGTCCCCAGTATCAATCCACAAAACCCACCATTCCACATATATCCGAGTTTCGGTTTTTCCGAAGTTGGTTTTATTTCCGGTTTGCTCCGATTGATTTGGATTTTTATTCGTCCAGGTTTCTTTGAATTCGTTTGGGTTCTAGTTAGTTCGAGTTTAGCTTGGATTCGTTTAAGTTTTGGTTTGTCTGTTTCAGGTCTATAAATTCTTGAACCATAAAAAATGAGATCATACGTGCAAACTGAAGAGTAGGGAACAGAGAGGGACCGGGAGGATGGAGAGTAGCGAACGCAGTAGTGGGAGTATAATCAGTCACGTATAAACTTTGTAATTCTTCCGGAAGAAACTAATCTATGGAGAATGACTAGGTAGCACGAGGGATTGAAACGAACGTTTTTGCAACGACCAGCGAAGGAGGACAGCAACAGACGAATAGAGACTACGAAGAGAACGGCAATGCACAAAGTGCGCGTAGCCCAGTAGGAATTCACAAAGTTCGATGGACTACTATTGACGGAGGCAAGAGTGTCGCCAAACTTCTTATAGGCTATGAATAGGTCTATACTATAAAAGTGCCTTTGATGGTGATACAACACCCTTAAGGCTGAGTCAAGATAATACATGTAGTCGGAGACCACACGTACCAGCCGGATTGACGGTAAGTACATTAATGTCTTTGGTGCCTGTTTATGTACCCGATACGTAATGATAGACCGTGGTTGGTACAGGAGCCTATGCACGACAACTTCATTCAGGCAAGTACAAATGAACTCTTCGGTTTCGAACTACAGAACGGATGATTACAAGAGCGAAAAGATGAGGTCATCAGACAGCCTTTGGAGCCGTTGGAGAAAACACTATATGACAGTTGTTTGAGGTGCAATTGTTTGGGTTCATCTCTACAATGAGGTGCAATTGTTTGGGTTCATCTTTACATTGAGGTGCAATTGTTTGGGTTCATCTTTACATTGAGGTGTAATTGTTTGGGTTCATCTCTACATTGAGGTGCAATTGTTTGGGTTCATCTCTACATTGAGGTGCAATTGTTTGGGTTCATCTCTA